>PVJA010017422.1:0-41682 GCA_004027025.1 Myocastor coypus | reverse complement strand
AAAAAAAAAAAAAAAAAAAAAAAAAAAAAAAAAAAAAAAAAAAAAAAAAAAAAAAAGAGTCTCTTTTAGATGTGTGTTGTTTCTAATGTAATTTCAATTACTGCTATACTCTCACTCAAGTAAATGGTTGGTTTACAAGAAAACAAAGAAGAGTATCAAATGAGAATAAGAAACTAGGAAAAATACCATAACACTGACAGGCTACAATTTTGTATATGCTTAGACTTACAAATTTCTGTGTAAAAATGTATAACTGCTTTTATCACATTCTATAGAGATTTATTAGAATATCAATGATTGATATTCCAAGCTAAGTCTAAGATGTTTGGTACTCAGAAAGACAGTGATGTTAAGCTCAAATACCCATGTTATAGAGTAATAGTGTTGCTACGCTTTTCTTCTGGAGGGTTAAGAATATAAGTTTACAGACCAAAAAATTAGAGAGAAAGAAGGGCTACAAGGATAGCCAATATCTTGGCCCTAGCCCTTCAAGGTCAGTGAGAACTGAGGACATAAAAGAACCTGTACTGTAATAACGTATAACCCAGTGGTTTCCCAAATTTTCTGTCCAGGGAGATTACGGAGCTTCAGAGGAAAGGTATTGAAGATATATAGTATGCCTAAGGAGAGTTACCTAGAGAGAAAACATTCTCTCAGGCTTTCATAGAGAGAAAACTGGTCAAGCAATGACTGTGACTCATCTCGATGGCTGACACTGACAACAGTTCTACAAAGCACTGTACATGGTTTCAAAGTAAATCCTGAGGGGATTTGACTGACCTTGAAGATATAAAAGTTACATGTTTTGTTATGCAAGTCTTGCTTTAACTTGTTCTTAACCACCCAGCAGAAAAGTTTAACCACCAGGCATAAAACATAAAGCTAGATTAATATGCTGAGCTATAAAAGGCTTAAATCAGCAGCTTCCAACATTGCCTGTTTTGCCAATAACCCACAGTGATTATGGACCATTGGATTATGTATACAACTACTTTCTTCTAGTTCAATGGGAAGAAAATTTTTGCACCAATAATGGTTAAAAAAATTATCATGTCTACACCCTGTGCTCTGTATAATTAGTAGGAGGACAACAATATGCATTATATCAAATATTGAGAATGTACTACTAACTTATTTTGAAACCGTCACATTGTTATTTCTTATTAAAATAATTTTGGGCCCGGCGGGATGGCTCAGTGGTCTAAAGCACCTGCTTGGGCGACTTCAGGGACCACAGTTCAATCCCCGGCACCACATGCTGCGCCAGCCCTGCCCTCTAGGGGGCGGGCTGAGCTGGCCATAAAAATGAGTGAATAAACAAAGGCTCTGAAACAAGAATTAAAATAATAAATTAAAAATAAAATAAAATAAAATAATTTTAAAAAAGAGTGTCTGAGAATTTAGACAGATTTTCTTCTTTCAGTATTGGAGATTGAACTCAGGACCTTAAGCGCGCTTGCCAGGCAGGCACTTACGCTGCTGAGCTATCTTCCTAGACCTAGACAGATTATTAAATAGAGAAAATATTTTGGAATATAGTTTGAACCTCTTTAAAGATCAGGCAGCTCAGACTCACAATTGTGTAATTCCTGCTCCTAATTAGTGATGAATTTTAAGAGTAAATAAAAATTTAAGAAGCTGTTTCAAAAACACTAAGATTATGAGAGTCTACACAGAAGGCTTGATGTGCTAATGAGGGTGATAAATGGGTAAAAAGAAACAATGCCATTGTGGATGGGCCTGTCGGTGGCTCAGTGCCTGGCTAGGTAGCACAAGCTGGAGGGAAGTAGGCTGAGTATTCACTATGGTCTAAGACAATTTACTCAGCAAAAGAAGTTAAAATCCAAACATGGCCACTGCATGCCATCTTATCTATAGCAGTTCCCTGGCTTCCCAGCAAGTAGGGAAAGTTGGTACTTTCATAATACATTAGACTAGAAACTCTAAAATAGCATGTGCATGGCCCTTGTGATTCACTAGGCTCACAAAGAAATGGCGGCACTTTAGATAGTATCCAACGATTATCCAGTTAAAATGTACTAATTTTTGTGTATGACTTGACTAGCAATAATAGCAACTAGCAACAATTAGTCACAAATTTTTCTTTTGTAAAAGGCAAGTATTTCAAATATTTAACTATTTTGAAAGTGGCAAGTTTAGTGTGTTACCTAACAGAGATTCCTAAATAAAACCAATACAGTCAGTTATCCCTTTGCTGCAAAAGTGACTTTTGAGAAAGAAAAGAGAAGAATAAGTTTTCAAGGGTGGGGGGACTTGTACTATGATGAAGGCATTTGAAATACTGATGCTTGGAAATGCTTCCATTATTATAAAATTTTGTTTCAGAAAGCAAGGCTTGTTGTCAATTGGAATGTTTCTCAGTTCTGCATACTACAATTTGAAACCCAAATTTTCAAACTGAGGAAGGATAATCTACCTGAAGCTTTTTACTAATTTTTAAATGGATGTGTTGGAAATATTATAATGCAATGTATTATAAATTATTTGCTTGAATGATTGATAGATGTCTAGGAAGGTGACAATTTATAAAGACAAATAAGGATTGATATAATATGCCAGCTACTGACAAGGAATGCAGTTATTCTGGACTGCAAACACATACAAATAGAAATTTTTAAATATTCTAAATTAAAAAATAAAAAGGAATTTCTAAGAAAATGTAAATGTATAATACTATATAACATACCTATTATAACCATCTCCTTAGGTTTTTCAAACTATATCCTCATCTACCACAATATCATCATTGCTGGAGAGAGGAAATTTGAAGAGAGACATGGATACAATCAGAGAATTGATTGAAAAAGAAGTATCATGGTTTGGTACACTTTTTGGACAGTTTTCAGTTTCCATTTGAAGTGAGAAATCTGTGGGCTCCTTCCCAGCCACTAATACTGAACAATGAAATAAACATCTTCAGATTGCTGCAAAATAAAACACTTTAAAAAAGAATTATAGGACTGGGAAGATAGCTCAGTGGTCTAAATGCCTGCCGAGCAAGCAGGAACTTGAGTTCAGTCACCAGTGCTCTATGCCATGTTGGCCCTGAAACTCCAGGTGCATTGTGCCAGCCACCAAAATCACGCATGATGACACACCCCTGTAATTTCAGTGCTGAGGAGGCTGACAAGAGGATCACTATGAAGCCAGGTATGGTGGCGCACGCCTGTAATCCCAGCATTTGAGAGGCTGAGGCAGGAGGATCGGTGCGAGTTCAATACCAGCCTGGGCTACAAAAGTGAGCTCAAGGCCAGCCTGAACTGCATAGTGAGACCCTGTCTCAAAAAGACAAAAAAAAAAAAAAAAAAAAAAAAAAAAAAAAAAAAAAAAAAAAAAAAAGAAAGAAAAAAAGAGGATCACTATGAATCTGAGCTGCATAGTGAGACCCTGTACCAAATATATACATATATACATACATACACAATTAATTAGTTTTTAAAAAAATCTTTTAAAAAGAACCTATGGCAATTTGAATTTATATTATTTTCTTTAAGACTAAAAATAAGGAAAGATATTAATAAAAATTTACATATTCTTTACCTCAACCTTTACAATAATGATGTTTTATAATATATATCATACTGCAGCCAAATTATAATGTTAATATCTTAGAAATAAATACATTTGCAGTTATCCCTCTTTCTGTGGGTTCCGTGTCCACATATCCAGCCAACTTTAGATTGAAAAATGTTCAAAAAATTTCTTATCTCTGAACATGTACAGATAGACTGTATCTTATTGTACTCGGTATCACGAATAATTTAGCAATAAGGCTCTGTGTATGTTATATGCAAAGTCAGAACTGAGGCATCCAGTTTGGTATCTGCAGGGAGTCCTTTTTGGGCACTGAGAACTATATATCATTTTTTATCTCTGGCATCTGTAATCATAAAAGTTTAGACTTTATAAGGACATCATCTCTGCTCCACTAAGTGTACAATCCAATAAATGATAATAAGAATTGTATTTTAAACATTTATTGTAAAGCTTGGCATTGCATTGTAGGCCTATAATCCCAGTACTTAGGAGGCTGAGGCAGGAGGATCATTGCAAGTTTGAGACCAACCTGGGCTACAAAGTAAGCTCAAAGTAGCCTGAACTGCATAGTGAGATGCTGTCTCAGAAAGAAAAAAAAAATCCTAATTATCCGTAACATATCCATAACATAAAATTTTACAATTTAGCTACTTTAAAAATACATCCCTGTGACATTAAGTATATTCACATTGTTGCTTATACTACTCTCCTTCACTATGTGTTCTTATGGTTTGCTATGGGCTATGGGAGATGCATAATTTTATTTTGCTTTCATTACTACTTGTGAGTGAGAGAAGCTAAGTGTTACTAAGCCCATTTCTTGGATGGCAAGACACACTTGAAGGAAATTAAATGCCATCGATTGCCAGAGCCATCTTTTGAATTCTGATCTCTTATCACGCTAGCTCCTTGTGAAGCACTGGATTTCTCCATCCTTCCACCAGCCAGGTACATCTGACAGCCCCAACTTTTCTGCTAAATGACCCGAGATCCCCACACTTATCTACATGGAACCCAAATGGCAACAACGTGGATGCCCGACGTGCAGAATGCTTCAAGTTGGAAGACATAGCGGCGTCGAAGGGCCACAGACCACACCCTGCTAGCAAAGCAGTGTCCTGAAGCAATCCAATACACGTGCTGACCCTGCCATATCTTGAGGTCACCTCCCTCCAGAGGCCACGAGAGGAGGGAAGGAAGAGGCCAGCACACTCCCGGCAGGGCACGGGGCCTAAGCTCTCTTTCCTCTGAGCGCAAGCACAGCCTCACCCCTCAGCTCTGTGCCGCTCATGCCTGGCTTTGCTCCCTCCACCAATAGCTCATGGTTCACAGCTTTGCAGAAGGTTGTGTTCAAGGCCCTCTTCATTTTTTTACGTATTTATGACAGGATATACAGGGTCTCACTACTTAGATCAGACTTGTACTGATCATTCTGTGTTCACTCTCCCGGGGGCTGGGATTATAGGTGTGTGCTACCACATCTAGTCTCAATCTCTGTCTCAAGGCTGGGGCTGGCATGGCATGTTGGGGATGCAACCCCATCCACTGGGCTCTGCCTAAGTAGGCTCTTTAGTCCACTGAGCTATCTGGCCAGCCTTTAGGCCCTCTTGCTTTAAGTTGTATTCCCCGAGATCTAGTCCTCGTGGTTTGCTTTTACAGAAACATGCGTTCATTCCAAATTATAAAGTATGCACAGCATGGATTCTTTTAAATCTAACCGAGTCATGCTGACACTCTTTCCAGAGAAGCTATCCTTGTCTTCTATGAAATGCGGCAATGTTCATTTTAACTGTAAACAAAGGACTTGCACCAAACTACTTAAACACTTGAGCAGAAACTCCTACAAAGTTTAGATAGGATAGCAATGATTTTTTTTTTCAAAAATATATCTGAGTCACCAAATCATGATGAACAAGACCCCTATCATCCTGCCTGGTAGTAACGGAGAAAGTGGGTGCATTAAGACAGTGCCTGATGACCAACCACAGTATATCTCACCTGCAGTTGCTGCGCATGCCCCTTCCCAGGGCATTCCTAGGGCTGGTCATCCCATTCCCTGATCCCACAGCTGGGTGTTGTGTCCATAGCCCTGGAGGATCTCGCAGCACAAAGCTGGGCATGGAGCAGCACTGAGTGTTCCTGCTGCTGCAGCGATGGGATCTGCGCATTTGTGTTCACCAGTCAGGTTAAACTTCCTCCTGCAGTGGTAGCTAAAGCATTTCAACTTCTGCAAATGAAATCTAGGATACCCTGGGAGCCTGTCAGAGGGCCTAGTAGTGATAAGACTGAAAGCTTATTTTTGAATCACAGCTGCAGGCCCAGTTATTCACTTTGGATTCTCTGGACTCTGTTGACCCCCTTAAAATAACGTGTAAATCCTCTCCCATCCCTGAAGCAAGCAGAATTTTTCCCATGGAGTTACAAATGCTCACTTCTGTCCTTGTCATCCTCCATGTCCCAGCATGAAGTCCCAGCAGGTCAGACTTCCACAGGTCTAAGCCAACAGCTGCTGAGTCCTCTGGCCCAAAAATCTGACAGAGAAGCCCTGGCACCAAGCATTTTGAGCATAAGACAGGGCTGATTCAGGTGCGAGGTTTGGGTCCTCAGAAGCTGCCATCTGGATGGGCTTCACCAGAGCCCATTGGAAAAAAAAATGTCAAGCTCAGGCATTCAGCAGGAAGGAGGGGCTCCAGGTGCACCTGTGAGCAGCATCACTCATTAATTAGTGCTCACTGGACCACATCAACAATACATAATCAGAAATGGTCCACCTGCCATATAAACACCTGAGCTGGGCAAATAGTAACATTGTTTGGCAGGAATCTAGCTAGGGGCTGCAAAGAGCAAAGTCAAAGTAAGCAGGATCCTGGTGTGGGAGGCCAAATTCAAGGTCAAGGTCAGTGGATTTCCACGTGGATGTCAGTGTGTGTCTCCCTGACACTCCTGCCAAATGGTCTGAGACCCCTCTTGCCTCTGCTAGGATGTCCTCCCTGCCTGGTAGTAAGCATATTCATGTAAAAATTTACAAGGATAAGCACCAAACAAGAACGATCAAAGGAAGACGTTACAGAATAGAGGGAATTTAAAAATAGAAACACTTCGTTCACCTTAAGCTATACACAGTTAGACTTATGAATATTTTGGCTTAATTGAGTGCATTAATAAATGAGTTATCAATTTTGCTGAAAGTGTTTGCTTCCTCTGAATCTAAGGGCCAAGATATGTTGGCTGTTGTACAAAAATTGCATTTTGCCTCAACTGAAATTTCAGACCTTGAATAGTAGACAATGAGCCAGACGAGTCTTATTAACAGCCCCAGCTGACTTCTAGTAAACCTTAATTTCTAAAATTTTGCAAAATATTAGGCTGACTACGTCTCTTTGAAGTCAGGCAATAATTAAAGAGGAAAGTTGTAGAGCAGGTAAAAGCTCTCTAAGATGCTGGTCTCCAGCAACACCAGGAACTAGACATAGACTCTCCTCCAAATCTCTGGCTGGCAGTGTTCACTGGATTGTTAACCAGGAAAAGGTTGACCTCAGTTTGTCCTCAAAACTTTCCCATCCTGATCTTCTGGGAGCCTGGCTGTGATGAAGGATCACGAATAGAATCCACTCAGGTCTTTGCTTTTACCTTTCCCCTCATCTTGCTGATGTTGAATAAAATAGCCACAATGTAATCATTGATGATTTTATAGTAACTCATTGGAGTTTCTACATTACACAGGAAGGAAAAACAAATAAAAGAATGTCTTAACTAATGACTTGAGTAGTATAGCCCCAGCAACTATCATTTAGGATCCTTTCCTGCTTTGCTACTTATATAGACAAATTCCCCCAATGAGGTGAAAATTTGTTTTAATACAAAGTGCAAGATCAAGTCAAATTCTTCTGTGTTACTTCTCCATAGCATCCCTTCACTAGCTGCTCCTGCTCTATCTCTATCTCAGGGGTGGATACAATAACACTTTTTATTTAAAACCAAGTCCCTTGCCAACTTCAGTTTCTACCTCACACTGGAGAGCCAGGCTGCTTCCGGGTATGTTCCGAGAACAGTGGGAGGCCTTCAGCGCCTCCTACCCTCCAGGAGACCAGTGAGAGTACCTGCTGTTATGTCTGGGCAGGGATCATCCCAACCATTCATTTGAGAGGTCTCCTCTTCCTTCAGGAACATGGAGAGACAGTGGGAATACAGTGGTAACTGAGTATTATTCCTTAGTATTTTCTACATGATCAGGTTGTCCTTTCTCTAAGCAATACAATTACCGAGAGGGAATAATAGAGCAAAGGAAACCTAGGTAGTGGAGGTAGAGAAAACATTTAAAGTTGGTTCACAATGAAATGAAGTTGATGAGGTGATGAAATGAATAGAATCCTCTTTAGGGTGAGAGCTCTAGTTAGAACAGCATACACCCAGGGGAAGCCTGTGGTTGTATGGGTAACGAAGGCTTCTGGGAATGTTCAAAAAGTCTGTGATATTTGCATGGATGGGAGGAAACAAGGTGCCTGAGAAAGAAGGCCAGAGAAAAGTTAGTACTCTTAGGACATGACTCAATAAACAATCTCAAGAGGTAAGATGAAATTTCATGGGAGACATGGGTTTCTAAAAGGATGTGAAACCGATTATCGCTGGAAAAGGCATAATTATGCTGGAATACACACTGTCGAGAGGAGAAGAATTTCTCCGTGGTAACATGATGAGTGCTTTTGACTCAGAGTAAGCTCTTCATTCACTGCAGAACAAAGTTCTTTTATGTCTCCTTTTTCTGCCCTTGGGTCCAGACATCAGCAGGTAGTAAAGGCTTCCCACATAAATGACAGATTCCTGCTAGGAAACCCTAGAGAACCAGCACCTCTAATTTCTCACTCTCAGCTTGTCCAATTAAATTATTTAGCTGTAAAGCGCTGTGTAGTCAGCATGTTTTTAGTAACATATTTTTTGCATCTGTCCATGCTTAGTAAGAGGAAAGGTCTGGCTATCTCTTCATTTATTGGCTTTCTCATAGTCTTAAAGATTCTGATACACAAAACATGAGACCAAATCAATAGGTTTTTTTGGATTCCTTCCAACAAACTTCACTACCTTGGGGATAGACCAAAAGGACAAGAAAGATCACCAGCATTTTTTGGCTTTGTTTCCAGAATGATAAATTTGGAATTGAAGTCTAATATTGAATGCTCCAGTTTTTCAAAATGTATTCAAGTTTTCCAAAATCTGATCTTCAAATAAAATTCTTGTTCAAATACACAGTGAATTCAAATGTGCTCATCAAGAGCACATGGGTGTTTTATTTCTCTTGATAAAATATGTATGGACCATAGCAAAACCCAACAGAAAAATGCCTAATGGTCAGCAAAAACTTAATTTAAAAAATAGGACACTCTTGTACTGACATTTCCAAGCCTCTACTGTATGCTTTTCAATCCTCGGCAAGTTTATAAAGCATATAGTTAATCTAAGCTCTGCTAGAGTTTCTACCTACTGTAAGGTCAAATTCATTGGCATGTATATATATGGTAGTTAACACAGACACAGATTCTTCCTTCAGGAAAACAATTTGACAACCAGTTTTTAAAAGAGCATCAAGAGGGCAATACACTGTATACAAAGCCAATTGATGAAATGTGTCAAAGAAAATACATTTGTGATGTCCTGCAGCTCAGGGCGCATAAATGAGTCTAGATATCAGAGCTGTAATGTAGGAATCTGAAAACCTGGTTACACTGGTTATATGCAAGCTAATTATATGACCTTGGCAATTTACTTAATCATTCTGAACCTTGGAATCATTGGCTCTAATAAAGAATCTAGAAGGAGGATTCCAAAATATTTAAGATGTCTTTGGACTCATCTTTCAACTATTGTAGTATGACCTTGTCCTGCTGCTATCAACCTTGTTATCTCCTTGTTCTCTTTCTTCAATAGAAGAAGTAAGAAAAAAAATTACGTGACAATTGGTGATTTTGTAATTTAATAATAGCTGTCTGTAATGTTTTTTGTCTGGCCCTTTGTCTTGAATATGCAAATTTGGTCAAACATTGCAACTTTTCAGCCTAGACAGAAATGAAGAAACATAGGACTTACACATATGAATTTACTGCATTCCTACAATGACAAGCATTTCTATCAATTCATAAAGAAACCCTAAATCCTCCTAAAATTATGATAAAGAGGAAAATGCAGATCATATTAGACAGTAGTGAGTGACAAGTATATAAGCAAAAGAGTGTAATCCAAAGAGGGAGGAAAGCAAAAGAGAAAAATATAGACTTATTCTGTTTCTTTTGTTTGTTTATTTACTTTCTTGCCTCTATGCTTTAGGTTCTGAAAAGTAAAGTTCAGTGCAGCAACATTTACTGAGATGAAACAAAGTAGATGAGGAAGGAGGGAAATGTCAGTCAGTGAGAGGCAGGATCCAGGACTTGTTTGGCAGACTTTAAGACTTCACTTGCTGGGCTGGGGTGATAGCTCAGTAGAATAAGCACTTGCCTGGCAAGCACAAGAACCTGAGTTCAAGCCCCGGTTCCGCAAAAAAAAAAAAAAAAAAAAAGACTTCACTTGCTGTCTTAAACATGCAGATGCTGGCATCACACAGGCAGTTTGACCTGAGTTTGAAGATTTGAACAGAAGTCAGGGACACAACTTCTGTTTGAGAATCATCATGTATGTGGCTTTTAGAGCATCAAGACCAGCAGGAGAAAGACTAAAGTATCTGTGAGGATCCAGGCTTGAGCCATCAGGGAACTCAGCATTTGGAGGTCAGGAAGAGGAGACAGAGTCAGCAGAAAGGACCAGGAATGTGAGCCAAAAATGTAAGGAGAAAATTGGGAGAGCACACTGACCAAAGCCAAGAAAGAAAGATGTTTTTAAGACAAATAAATAACTGTATAAAATACTGCACACTGGCTAGATGAGGACAGAAAGGCAGCAGAAGAATCACTGGGCACTTTCCATAGCACTCTTTTATTTCTCTAATTAATTAATTAATTAATTAATTAATTAATTAATTATACAATACCCAAGGGTTGAACCCAGGACCTTGCATTTCCTAGGCAAGTGTTCTACCAGGAAGCTGTACACTCAATGTATTATTTTAGTCGAATGGTGAGAGTCAAATACCAGGCTGACGTGAGCTGAAGAATGAGTAGGAAATATAAGAAACAGAGATCGCAGTCTAGTTAACTACTTCAAAAAGTCCTATTGGGAAGGCCATCAGGGAAAAATGGTACTCCAAGTATTAAAGAATGTGAAGCCATGAGACATGCTGGATGGCAGTTGTGTCCCACAAAGGATGATCTAGAAGGACAGGCTGGGGCACCAAAATCTGGAATCACTGCTTAAAGACTCTGCGAAGATGCATTGGGATGAGCTGCAGAGCCTAAGTGCCGCAGGTCTTCTCCTCGAAGATCAGGAAGAAATGGAAAGATGTATAGACATGCAAAGCCTTCGCATACTTGAAATCTAAAAGATAGCTTCAAAATCTGCTATGTCAGCAACGCAGGAAGAGAGCAGGGAATCAGTACAAGTGTGGGAGAAGATGCATGTCCCTGGAACATAACGTGTTTGGGGACGAGTTGTTTCCAAAAATGGAAACGCATACCAGTAAGTAGGGGGTTGCCAGACACCCCTTGCTGCCTGCAGAAGTTTAAGGAACGCAAAGCAGCACAGTGTCTTTAGCAGGTCAGTCACTCAAGTACAGGCACAAAGAAAGCCGCGTTGGGCAACAAATCTAAGTTTCCCCCAGCAAGTACGGAATGGTATTGATGCTAGGTAATGCACTGCAAGTGGAACACAGGAAAAAGGGAGGCGGATGGGCAAAGGCATTAGATGGGCAAATTGACCAGGATGAAATAATGATGCAGGGCCGCTCCGGAGTAACTGCTGGAAGAAGAGGTTATGGTTAAGGATGGGGTGTTTGGCGTCGAGTTTGTGCACCCAACTCTTGATGCCACAGGCCAAAGGAGTGAGTTTTGGGAACGGACAGAAAGGAAAGTAAATGCAAGCAAGAAAATCAAGAAACTTCTGTGGTCAGAGAATGTGGGCGTCAAGTTTGTCATGAGATGTAGGGCTGGACGGGAGTGCTGAGAGCCAAGAACTAACGGCACCCTGGGCAAAGGGAATGGCAAGGCAGTCAGAAGTCATGGTGAGAAAGTTTCAAAGTTGGGGTGATAAAAAGTTAGGAACAGGTGAGCTGGGCATGGTGGCTCAAGCCTGTAATCCCAGCACTCGGGAGGCTGAGTCAGGCGGATCGGTGCGAGTTCGAGACCAGCTTGGGCTACAAAAGTGAGCTCAAGGCCAGCCTCAACTGCATAGTGAGACCCTGTCTCAAAAAGACAAAAAATAAATAAATAAATAAATAAAATAAAATAAAAATAAAAATAATAATAATAAAAAATAAAAATAATAAAAATAATTTAAAAAGTTAGGAACAGGTAGTGTCTTAGTTACTTTTCTCTTGTTCCTGGGGCAAATACCCAACACACAAGCTTAGGGAAGGAAAGGCTTACTTAGCTCACAGTTGCTGGAGGTTTCATAATCTAAAGCAGCCTGAATTATATAGCAAGACCTAGAGACTCTACGTCGCATGTCCAGGATGATTCACTCCATACCTCCGAGAGACTGCCCCCTGGAGGAGAGGGGGCCTCTGATAGCTTGCGCTATCTGTTTAATGGTTTGCGCCTCTCTTGGCCACACCCCCTCAAGCCTCCACCCTGGTCCTTTGGCCACGCCCCTCAAGCCACATGCTTGACAGCCCCATGATTTACACAAGACTTTGGGAGGCGGGGGGGACAATTAGATACAAACCATAACAGGTAGTAAAGAGAAAAAACAATTTGTGGTGGAGAAAATAATGGGCAAAATGTGGTATCATTGGTGATTTAAGTTATGCAAGCAGTTCAGGAGCGGGATCCAACATGGCGGCGTGCGAAGCCAGCTACTGAACTCACATCTTTGAACACTTTTCCTATGCTATCACCATTGCTCTATGATAACACACATTTTCCTTTTGCTTTTATATTTCTCTTCAGACCTTTGTGATAGTCCTGGAGATAAATGGAAAGTCACTAAGGTTGGTCCTGAAATATCAGTAAGGTACATATGCATTTAGTTCTTGATTGTTTTCTGAGGTACCATACACACATTCACGTTCTCTCTTCACTATGACAAATAGAAATAACCTAAGTAGGCGGCAACAAACTCTTCCTGAGTAACATGATTTTGAGTTTGTAGAAACATATCTAGGAGGCCGACTGTTTACACTCTCCCCTCGTTCCTTTCCACCTGTAGTCACACCAACCTTTTGCTAAGATATTGCTGCCTGATGCTTTCCTTTTTAGTTAAATATTCATTTTTGTCCACACACATCTTGACTTCATTCCTCGTGTGCAGTCAGTGCCTGTACACGATGCATCATAATTCTTTCCATCCCATCAGCCTTCTTGGTGTCTTCAGGTGATCCTTATCACTTTGCTTGCTGTAAAACCCTCATTTTTCTTTAGCCTAGGTTCTACTCTCTTTAAGATCGTTCTACATCAGCTGGGTGTGGCAGTGCACACATAAGCCCAGCACCTGGGAAGATGTGGCAGGAGGATTGCTGCAAGTTCAAAGCCAGCCTGGGTTACGCAGTGAATCTGAGTCTAGCCTGGAGAACTCAGACTTCAAAACAAAGCAAAGCAGCACATGCAAAGTGGATCCTAACTCTGATACAACAGAGTTAAAGATGTAACAGGCCAAAATGTGGGCAGCGTACATTTACTTGTGTTTGCACGGGCACACGTGTTTGTGCCGCTTGGTACATCTTAGCCTTATTTTGGTAACATTGGCTTTGTTATGAAGTTAATAGAGTACCCACATCACAGAGTGGTATAGGAAAACCTATGTGTACAGTGTAGCAGAGCCTGAGGCACTGTGAGAATTTCATACATGCCCATTCTGATGTGCACTGAATCTGCAGTGCATGTGTGTGTTGACACACATGTGTGCACACAGCCAAGGACGGCCTTCCTCTGAGTTATAGATGTACAAAGGAGGGAATGCTCCTCTGCACACCTCTCTGTCTTCCTTCTAAATACTATTGACAAACATTCCAATCTGCAACCATGAGCATCAGTGTCGTCTTGGGTGGTTTCCCATAGCCAGAAAAAAGAAAAAAAAAAAAAAAAATCAGCTCCTCAATTTCCTATCTGTTCTAAAACTTCCCTCAAAGGCTATTTTTAATTCCTGTCTTCTAGTTCTTAGGATATCTTCTCTTTCATTTTTAACAATTCAATATCAGAAATAATGTTAGAACTGAAGTTATCAAATATTATTGAAATAGTTTTAAATGAATTATTTAGTGCCTCAATAAAGATAGAAAATTAATTTCTTTTGATGTTTCCTCCTGTCTGTCCTTTGTGAAAATAGTGTCTAATTGAGTATATCTTTCTTAATTATACAATTCACACTGCAGCTCAGAAAGTAAATGAGCAATTTTTTTTTTTTTTTTGTCTTTTTGAGACAAGGTCTCATTATGCAGTTCAGGCTGGCCTTGAGCTCACTTTTGCAGCCCAGGCTGGTCTTGAACTCACACCGATCCTCCTGCCTCAGCCTCCCAAGTGCTGGGATTACAGGCATATGCTCATGCCTGGCTAAATGAGCAATTCTGAGCAGAGCCAGAAATGTTGCTCAGGAATAGAGCACTTGACTGCCACACATTGGACTGTGAGTTCAATTCTTAGCCTTACAAGGAGAGAAAAATGTTTCTAGATTTTGGATTTTGGTTGAAAATCAAACTTGGCAATAGCTTCTCCAAGAGGACATGAACATTTTGGAACTCTCCCAGAAGTTTGTTGGTCTGATTTAACATTTTATTCTTCAAAAAAACAGAATCTTAAAAAAAAAAAAAATCATCTTACTTGCGTTTCATTAATGATGCATAGATAAACACATGCTCTCTTAAATTGTAGATATGCATAAATAATAGATATCTACAAAGTGAAATGAAGGGATTTACTTAGAATGTGACACTCAGTTCAATTTTATTTATTTATTTTTTATTTTTTAAAACAACATGTATTTATTATTTTGCACTTTAGGTGGTCCAGAGTCTAAAGTTATCTCACTGGGTGTGGTGGAGCACACCTGTAATGCCAGGACTCCTCCAGAGGCTGAGCCAAGAAGATCAACAAGATTTTGAGGACCATCTGAGCTACACAGTGAGTTCAAGGCCAGCCTAGACGGCATGGACCCAGTCTCAAAACAAAAACAACAAGAGTGGGTCTCTCTGGTGTATCATGAAGGTGTCAGCAGGGCTGGGAGCATCCTGGAAGCATGGGGAGAGAGGCCTCGTTCTTGCCTTTCTGCTTCTAGAGAGCCCTGTGTCATTACAGCTCGCAAGGGCTGATGGGAACTATCTCCTGTTGTGGCCACAGCTGCTTCTGGCCCCGACTCTCCTCTTGTCCCTCTCCAAAGGGGCCTGCGATGACATATCGGGGCTACCTGGAAAGTTTAGGGTCACCGCCCCATCTCCAGACCCCAAGTGCAAGCACAGCTGCGCATTTGCCATCTCAGGTTGCGTTACTGTCATTTGAGTGACCATTACTTGGTTCCACACTCTCTTCTAACCCCACAGCATCCCCCCGTCTTTCAGTGCTGGGCCTTCAGTGAACCCCGGGCCTTCCCACTAAGCTACATCTTCAGCTCATTTTCACCTTTTAAGTCTTGAGATGAGGTCTCTCCAAATTGCTAATGAGGATCCTCCTGCCTCAGCCTCCCAAGTGCTGGGGTTACAGGCTTGCACCCGACATGGCCCTGCACGATCTGTGCCCCCATCTCTGAGTTCATTTCCCACTCTTTTCCCTTTCTCCTCTTGGCCTCCACCATACTGTCTTCCTTGCTGTCCTTCGAATGTGATAGCTGCACCCCTACGATAGGGCCTAGAGCCTACTGCTCCCTCTGGCCGAAATGGTCTCCCTCTAGAACTCCCCGGGTCCCTCTTTCCCCCTTCGGATTTCTATTCCTTTGTCACCTGTTCAGTGAGGCCTTCGAATCTCTGGGTCTCTATCCTTCCTCTGTTTTCCCTGGTGCAAGAGTCAGGTAGTTATTTTGTTTTTGGGTCCTTGCCCCTGTGCCAGGGTTCTAGAGCAGCAGGGTTTGCATCTGTTGTGTTCCTTGTCCGAACTCCGAGGACCCCCTGTCCAACCCCCCCCCCCGTGCCTTCGGGCAACGAGGGCTCATTATTGCTGAGTGAATGAATGGAAGGGCCACAAGCTGAGCCTGCACTCAGGTCGGGGGCAGGACTCTGCCCTGAGAGATGGTGGCCCCACAGATATGTGGATCTGGTTGTGGCCCAGAGGGGAGTGCTAGCTCCTGCAGACTCAAGGCTGAGTGAGAAGCTGGGCCTGTCACTGTCCTGTTCCCTCACTACCCTGTCCTATGTGGAGTCCTTCTGTGGCCAAGTCCACCTTTCCAGATCCTGATGGTCTTGTCCTGTTGAGTCTTCTCTGAAGGATGGTCTGGCTCCTCAGAGCCCTCAGGAAGACAAGGATGCCAGCAGGGTAGGGGTACAGCAGGACCATGGTTGAGGTCATGGGCTCCACATCACTGTGGGGGGGGCAATGGGGGACTGGAGATGGCATCGCTTCATAGCTGTTGTCACCAGTGTGAGGACAGAGGCTCAGCTCTGGCTTCCCTGTGGCCCCTCAAAAGCAGGAGGCAGATGCTGCTGCTGATGAGCAGGGCCATGGTGGCCATAGACCCCACAATGGTGGCCACCAGGAGGCCAGTGTTCGTGGACAGCTGTGTGGCAGCAGTGGCGGAGGTGGCAGTGGCAGGCAGGTCCTTCTGCTTCTCTGGCTCAATTTTAAATTGGTAAGAATGAGGCAATTAAGCATTGTGTCCTCAGGTTCAAAATTCTCTTCATGGTAATCCCTCCCTAAGGTTATTGTCAAAAAAGGCAAGGTTGCTCGCCACAGTCACTAAAGGTCTTCAATGCCCTCACAGCCGTTAAGCTAGGTATTATGGAGAAGACGTGCTACAGCTAGAATTGGCAAGCGTGTGAAGCAAAGGAAACACTTATACATTGTTGGTTAGAATACAAATTGATATTTATATAAAAACAATCTAAAGGTTACTAGTGAAATTAAACATAGAACTACCTTGTGACTCTGTTGTAGACAGCTGAGTTAGATAAAACTGTTACAGGCAGTCAGACAAGACTAGGCCCTCAGAGGACCCTATATGGCAGACAAAATACCTTGCACCTGTGGGAGAGAGACAGATATCTGCACTGGGGGGCTAGACTTTAAGACAAAAGATTAAACAAATACAGCCACATGCCTCCCTAAGGATAGACATCAGGGATCAATATTCTAAATAGGCATTGATCACCTTTAAAAAAGCCAGGAAGAGTCACTCACTAATCCAGCCCCCTACAGGAACAGCCCCTGTTCTGCATTCGTGTCCGCTTGCTCTGTGACTCACTTACTCATTTGATCCCGATGTAACCAATTTTACCTGAGCAATTATACTTATTGGTTGACCATAGTTTTGTCCCACCTCAGGCCCACCTAGCAAGAGTCTCCTTGCTTTCCACCTTAGATCGTCCTTACCTCATGGTTTTGCTCTATAAAACCCTTAGAAGAGGAAGGGTCCATGGGAAGCCACTCGGGTCTCCTTCTGTTCCTCTCTCAGACAGAAGCTTCCATTCCTCCCATAAAGATACTTTGCTCTTAACCATCACTGTTCTTAAAGGTCATTCTCGAGTTTTAGAGAACACGAACTTGTCCCAGCTGTCTTTTAGGTGGGGACTTCAGCCCGACAAGCCCACCTCTGCATGTTGTCCCACTCAGTGGAGACGAAAGTCCGCCACTTCCCACAGATGTCTGTACTTCCGAGCTCGTGGGAGCATTCTTCCTACTAACCAAGATGTATGGCAACAGTCTGGGTGTCTGGCAACAAATGAATAAAGAAAATGTTTTAGATACAACGGAATCTTGTTCAGCTTTACAAGAGAAAGCATTGCTGCTATTTACTACAATGCGTATGAATGTGGAGGACTTTGGGTTGCAAGAGATAGGCCAGGCACGTAAGGAAAAAGACGGATGATTTTGCTTCTGTGTGGAATCTGAACAATAAAATCAACTATTTAGAGCCAGAGAATAAAACAGTGTGGATGAGGGAAGGAGATCTGGAGATATAGGCCCTAGAATACAAACTAACAGGCAGGACGGATGAGCCAGTCTGGAAACGTAACAGAGCATGAAGACGATAGGTCATGGAGTGGGTTAGAGTAAGGATTTTGCAAATTAAAATTTAGCTGCTCTTGTCATGAAGGTGTGTAGGATGATAGATGACAGATCTATTCATTTATTTCACTCTAGTAACCATTTCACTATACAGGTATTTCACTATATATGCTGTAAACTCAATTGTAAGCAATAAAGTTTTTTTGCAAAAGAGAAGTCCTCAGATGAACAACTTTTATAATCAGCTGTTTGGCTGGAAGGCCCTGAGCTGGAAACCAGGGCTTCTGGTGCAGACAAACCAGGGAAGACAGAGTAAAGGAAAAAGCTAAGTTTTAAAGTCTCTTAACATTTTTTCCTCTAAATCTAAATCACGTTACAATGAATGTGATCTTTCAAAATCAAAATAAATTCAATTATTTCTATTTAAGTATCTTTCTATTTACAACATAAAAATATAAGGGTATATTTTACCTGAAAACAAATAACATTTGGATCGACTTCCATTTCCATCAATAATTTTGAAACACAGGGAAAGTTACCGAAACTCTGTTCTATGCTGTGTAAGAAGACTCAGATCTGAAAATGTCTAAGATTAACTTGTATCTGCACCCTCTACATAAAAAAAAAAAAAAAAAAAAAAAAAATGATATAATAAGAACTGGACTGACAACCCCACAAAGTTCTAAGAATTAAATGCCATCATCTGTGAAATCAAAAATTATAAGCCATTAATCAAATGTAAATTCTTCTTATTCCATTTCTCACCGAGCCTCAGAAAGGCTTGGTAAGCACGGCGAGCAGCGGCGAGCAGCACAGCTGCATTCCTTCACTCCCTTCAGAACGAGGCTCCCTCTGCGCCACAGCTGAAAGCTGATTTCATGATCTCTAAGTGAGCTGCGGCTGGAGCCTTGGCCGGCCCATGTGAACCAGGGCTGTGGCGTGGTGTACTGCGCCTGCCACCATGGGGAAATTCCAGTTGGTTGTGGAAACGAGGTGAAGTGATCCCACCCATTTAATTTACTATTAGGGAAGCAGGGATTGCCAGAATAAGTAAACTACTGACTGGAGAAATACTTCAGAACGAGAGTAACTTTTCTAGATTAAATTCTTTGAGATCTTGAACAGTTCTAAGAAGTCCCTATGCTTTACATGTTGTGGTAATGCTCCTTTATGACCTGGGAAGCGGGGGAAATACAGAGTTTAAACTGTAGGTATTCACTCAGTCAGATCCACTGCCCACTCCCTCAGGGGTGGCAAGTGAACAATGCCAGCATCTGTGCCCGGACTAGACAGGACTGGTACCAGTACAGCTCAAAAAAAAAAAAAAAAAACAGTTAAAAGGCCTTCTATTTCATCTGCCCCCTAAAGCTCCT
The DNA here is from genome assembly GCA_004027025.1 of Myocastor coypus. Lineage (NCBI taxonomy): Eukaryota > Metazoa > Chordata > Mammalia > Rodentia > Myocastoridae > Myocastor > Myocastor coypus. Next base: position 22,529 of record PVJA010017422.1, on the reverse strand, counting down.
ACCAAACTTGCCGAAAAGGCCAATATGACACTTGTCCTCTCTCCTCTTCGCTTACACGTACGGTCTCCTCCTGTGCCAGCGGCATAAGCTGCTGAAAGCCGACCTCTCTCCTTGGAGCCAGCCAAGTTCTCCAGCCCAGTTCAAGCTGAACCTTTTCTTGCCCCAGGCCTGCTGAGAATAAAAATGTTTACCAACCTAACTTTCCCTTAGGCTCTTAAATATACTTCACTAAAGCATTTAACAAGATAATAGGGATTTTCTTAAAAGCACATACCATCTCATTACTTGGAATCAATCACATCAGTATATTTCCATCAGATACATTTGTATAAGTTAATTATTTCTCATAAAGAATGTTTGACACAATAATTGGTTCATATACACAATAAATTGTCTTGATGATGGGATTCAAGGTTAAGCAGATGTTTATTTACATTTCATACATGCCAAATACATATAGCATTAAGGTGAATTTATACAATGATTTTAGTGTCACATGAAGTCAAGTAAAGTGCAATTTCAGCATTCCCAAAGTTCAGATTTTTGGAGTATTTTGGATTTCAGATTTTCAGATTAAGGATACTCAGCCTATTTATGTGTCAAAGTTCAATTTCATATTCAACATACATGTATCATGTCCATCTAATTTATTAAAAAATGAAAATTGTGGTTATATTGTTTAACACAGTATCTTTTAAATTTGATACTACAGAAAACCTTCTTATAAAATATTTGAAAATACGCTGTGATAGTTGGCTTAATTGCCAACTATGTCATCATGGAGAGACTCCTGGAGAGATGATTGGATCGTGGAGACGCTGTCGTTATCCGTGGATTAGTTTAGTGATGCTGGCAGCTGAGTGTGTTAGAAAAGAGGTCCAGGAGGAGGTGGGTCACAAGGGATGTGCCTTTTCAGGGTTTGTTCCTTGTGTCTTTTTCCCTTGAGACCTTCTTCCAGCCAACATGATGCAAGCACCATTCCTTGGCCAAGCTTTCTACCAAAGAGTTTCTGCTTTGGATCCAGCTGACTGGAGCTGACTGAACCTTCTGGATGTCTGGGTCAAATAAAACCCTGCATCCTTTAAGCTGTGGATGTTAGGTACAGGTACTTGTCTTTCCTCAGAAATAGAAAAGCGGTCTAATACCTGCGAAGTTTTGCAAATTTCTTTAGGCTATAAAGGACCATATTCTACCAAATCAACATTTACAGAAAGCTGTTATAAGTGCTGGCTAAAATATCAAAAGGCATCTCTATGAAAGCACTGGTTCACAATAAACGCAGCTAGACCTTGAACAGCCATGATCGGAGGAGAAGGAAACGCATTACTGCAAATTCAGTGTTTGCCCTGCCTTTCCTCCCGAGGCATTTGCCAATCAATGAGCACTTCAGAGCACATCAAGTCGCAGTGAAGGCACAATAAAGCAAAGAACGGAGAGCCAGGAAGCAGCATTTCCTGTGCTTTAGGATGTGAAGAGCTAACAAAAAAGAAAGCATTGAGGTAGCACATGTATAAATTAGTGTAACTTAATTATTCCACCATGGATATATATATCAAACAACACTTTTATATCAAAAACATATACAATTTTTTCTTGCCATTCATAAATAAATAGAAAAACTGCAGAGAATACCAGGTCTCTGCATTGCTTTTTATATTTTAAGGCATAAGTAATTTCTTACAGTGTGAAGATTAAATAGCCAAGAAATCAAAGAGGAGCAACCATATAGGCTAACAAAAGCAGAAAAAGTCAGATATCATTGAGACTTTGGGGGTTACAGAATACTTGCTGAAGGAAAATCTGCCTTCCACACTCCATAGCTTGGATTTTCATTAAGAGCAAGCAACAGCTATGCCACAGGAAGGAAGCCAGCTATGACCAGTCATCCTAAGCAGCGAAAGCTAGAGTCAAACCATCTCAGTGTCTGCTTGTGTCAAGGTAATCTGGTCTTCCTCTAAGGGCCCGCCAGGGGAAAATTAACATCTAGATCAAGAAAAAAAAATTCAAAACCTTTGTAATCATCCATATAAGATGATATAGGTTCCAAAATTACCAGCTGCATCATATTGGATCAAATCAATATGAACAAAAAAATTGGACTAATCAGAGATAAACCATCAAATAATTTTGATTTACATGTTTTACAAATTAGATGGCAAGATTCATAGCTTCAAAAGATAACTGGAAACTCAAAAGGAGAAATTCTATCATGGAAAACCAAAAATTGAAATGGTGAAACATAACAAATAAATTTAATAGTGATCAAACATTAGGAGGATTAGTCATCCATAATATACTACAGTAGATAATATAAAAGCTGCAGCACACAGAAGGGAACAAAAATGAAAATACTGAGGCTATAAGAAAGTATGAGAGAAGATATAATTATACATGTAATTAAAATTCTAGAATGTAAGGAGGAGGGTAGTTGAAAGCATATCCTAGTGACAATGTTAAAGAATTCTCTAAAAATTGATTAGAGACATCAAACCAAACCACATATTTAAGAAGCATTGCAAATCCAACTAACATATATAAAAAAGAGAACCAGACCAAGCGACTTTAGAGCAGTGGTTCTCAACCTTTCTAATGCCGTGACCCCTCAATACACTTCCTCATGTTGCGGTGACCCCCAAACCAAAAAATAATTTTGGTGGTTACTTCAAAACTGTAATTTTGCTACAGTTATGATTCAGAACGTAAATACCTGATATGCATTATGTATTCTCATTGCTACAAATCAAACATAATTTAAACATAGTGATTAATCACAAAACAATGTTTAATTATATGTTGAGAAATATTTATTACTAATTCCAATAAATAACATTTCACCATGGCATAGCATGGGTTTAGATATAACAACAATTCCAAATAAATAACATTTTCCGATGGCTTTAGGCAACCTCTGTGTTTTGGTCGTTTGACCCCCGCTGGGGTCATGACTCACAGGTTGAGAAACCCTGCTTTAGAGTAACACTTTAAAATTACAGGAAGAAAAAAATCTTAAATCAGTCAGAAAAGACCCCAAACATGTATTTTTACAAAAAATAATAATATTGAGACTCAATTCTCAATTAAGTGTAACCAACAAGAAAAGAGAGTAATATTTTAATGTAATAAAAAATAACACTGTCCTCTTAACATTTGATATTTGGAAAAAAATCTTGAATAAATTAAGGTTAAATAGCTTTTTAATTTTTTTTTTTATTTCAGGGAAGGGTTTACAGGGTGTTCAGGATTTCACTACTAGATCGGACTTGTAGTGATCCGCCTGTTTACAGCCTCCCAAGAGCTGGGATTATAGGCGCACACCACCATGCCCAATCTCAACTGCCATCACCGGCACCCATGGGGGTTGGGGCCAGCATGGCAGGCTCGGGGTTCAAACCCCTAGCCCCTGTGCCTGCTTGCAGGTGCTTTAATCTGCTGAGCTATTTGGTTGGCCCTAAAATAGCACCTTTTAAGGCAAACCAAACCAAGAAAATGTGTTGGATCCATAAAGAAATGCTTGAGATTAATTCAGACAAAATTTGATGTTAGAGTACCACTCCAAAATTCAGAAATAATGAAGATCAGAGAGGTGGTAAAAACTCAAATGAGTATAAATTACTAATGACTGTGAAAAGGAATGATAGCAATGTTTTGTAGGATTCTAAATGTATATAGAATTAAAATACTGACAAAAATAGTAAAAAAGATAAAGCAGAAGATAAATAAAATAAAGCATTATAAGCCTTTTCTGGAAACTAAAGCGCTAATTTATAGCAGATGAATTAACAGTAAGATAAATGCTTTAATTTTTAGGCTAAGAATTAAAACGGAATGATAATTTAAAAAATATTAACCAAAAAGTAAACAAAAAAGGAAGAAAGAGGAAAGTCAAACAGATCACCTAAGTAGAAAGCAGTGACATGTACATGTAAATATCTAGAAGTGTGTCAGGGACCAGAATCTATAATAAAGAGGACTCCAGGGGGTCCAAGACCAATTTTGTTTTGCTCAGTGGGCCAACAGGTGTACAGAAGCTCCTTTTGACCCCGGGCTGGGCAGGAAGACACCCAGAACTGTGGCACCCAAGGGGTAGGACAAGATCTTCCCGGGACAATGCAGAGAGGACAAGTGGACAGTGACTGCATGTGGGGAAGGCGCATGGCTCCTTTACTTCCCCTGGCCTGGGGTAGATAGCCTAAATGTAACGTAAGAGGGACAGAGAGAGACATCCTCTCCCTGTTCGCCTCTGCCATGAAAGGTTGCTCTCTGCCATATGCCACTCTGCCTTGGAGCCAGCAGAGCAGGGACTGAAACCTCCAGCGACTGTGAGCTAACTAAACCTTTCCTTCCTTCATTTTGGGTGTCCAGTATTTGTCCCAGCAATGAGAGAAGAGAAAATAAGAAAGTGATATAAAACTTGCCTATCCCATTACTATTTCAATACTATTCTAGGAAAAGTATGCCCTCCCTTTCCTGGCACTTCTTACTGGGAAAAATAAAAGTGGACCACCCGAAGAGGTCTGCGTCTTCACCCACTCTGAGGCACCGCCTCCCAGCCTCCCTTTTGTGCTTTACTAAATGTGTTTCTGTTATTTCTTCATCTTTCACTGTGCCCCCTCATACAGGCATTTGGGCACCTTGGCCAGGCTCTTGGTATATTAGAAATTCCATAAAATATAAATAAAATACCCATGTTAAGTAGAAAGGTATCAGACTAAAAGAGAAAAGAAAATTTGTGAAGCTTATAAATGATATGCCTTAAATACAAGACAACAAAATTAAAAAATAAAGGATGGAGGACAATAGAAATCGTGCTGTGCACAGTGAGTTATCACCATTACTGACTTGTGAGTTGTCCTCGAGGATTAGTAAAGTACACTCTGAGGGTGTCCAGGAGTCATGGAGGCGGGACCTTGGTGTCTATGTCCAGTTCCTGGCTATTTCCCAGCACTGCATCCTGGCTTCAGTGAACTAAGTATTTTGGTCATGCTACTATTTCTTTGGAGACAACTGAATATGGACTGTTTCCCTGAAACTGCAAACCAAATTGGACCTCTCCTTTCAATTGTGGTATCAGATATTGTGTCTCACAGACAGACAGTTGACTAATATACTAATGTCAAGCTAAATAAAACTAGTGTATTTACATTAACATCATGAAAAAGCCTTCAAGAGCACAATTAGAAATAACATGGAAATTTCATGATAAAAGTGATTGTCAATACAGTGATACCATTCTACATTTTATGTAAACAAGATTGCCTCAAAATTTATCCTAGTTAAAGCACCAAGTCAACAAATGCACACTCATAATGGAAGATTTTAATGTACCATACTCTAAGTAATTGATAAAGCAATCAGACAAAAGAATAGTGAACGCAGAAAGGTTTTGAACATATTTGCATTGGCATAACTTACACACCCATTCACATGCCTAGAGAACTCTGAGACCGACACCAAAAGAATGCATAAAACACTTACCAAAATCAACCATAGGAGTATTGTAACACAATCTCTTCTGTTCACAGTATAATTAAACCAAAAGTCAATAATTATCAGACAACTATCAAAGCCCACAAATAATGATCATGCAACAAATAATTTATGGTTAATGTAGAAGCCATAATGAAAATCAGAAAACACTTGAACAAAGTAATAAATTACAACATACCAACACTCTTGGCATGGAATATTTCTGTTTATACTTAACCTCTAGAAAGTGGAAAGAGGTTATGGTTTCTATCTTAGGAAGAAAAATCCAGATGACATAAAGTTGTAACTTTCAAAAATTTTGAGCAAACTGTCTAAAGGTAGCTGGGTGTACTGAATCCAGAATTTCAGAATCACTCTTCACCTATACCAGAAAAATAAGGCTTCTATTAATCTTTGGTAGAGTGCAGAAAACATTGGAAAATGGAAGATTTCCCAAACCATTTTATAATACTGTAATTATTTTAATAGTAAAACTACATGAAGAAGTTATAAGAAAAGAATACTACATACCAATATACATGAGCAACAATGCCAAAGTCATTTAAAAGTATTCTAACAAAATCCAATAACATAAAAAGGAGAATATGTAATGACCAAGTTGAAATATATAGGAATGTAGACCTGGTTCACCATTTGAAAATTAATCTTATTAATTCATCATCACTAAAAAAACAGAAACATAAAGCATAAACATATAATTATACCAATTAATGCAACATCTGACAAAATTCAATATCCATTAATTATAAAAACTAAGAATAAATTAAAGATAGAAAAAATTATAAAGATGATAATTATGAAAAACTTTCCAGCTAACTTCACCATCAATGGTGAAAACTGAATAGTATCTCTGTCATTTTAGGGCTAAGACAAGTTAACTTCTACAAATCTGTGGCAGTTAAAACAACCAGTATTGGGCTGAAAATAAACATGAATATTACTGGGAAAAAATTAAGAGCCCACATATATATCTACCTGTACCATTTTCTCATACCACATAGAAAAACTCAGATTTTAAACAACAATATGAAACCTGTAGCTACAAAGTATCTAGTATAACTCACCACATAAAATCTTCAAGACTTTAGATTGTAGAAATACTTATTAAGTAAGACAAGCAGAAAAAATTTTCCTTTGAAAGGTACTATTAAAGAAATCAAAATATACACGTCAGACTCAAGAAAATATTTGAAAAACACATAGCTGATGAAAGACTTTATTAAAACATATAAATAAATGTTACAACTTCATAATGACTTAAATGATCCAACAAGAATAAGGTGAAAAAATTCCTCACTTCAATAAAGAAGATATCTAAGGGCCAGTGAGATAACTCAGTGGACTAAATACCTGCTTAGGCAAGCACAGGGACCAGGTTTGATCCCCAGCATCACATGTCATGCTGGCTCCTCCCCCTGGGCGTGTTGAGGAAGCCACTGGGACTTGGCATGGTGGTGCTTGTCTGTAATTCCAGTGCTGGGGAGGCTGAAACAGCAGGATCACTGTAAGTCCACGTTGCATAATGAGACTGTTATGGTTTGTGCATAGGTGTCCCCCCAAAGCCTCATGCTGTGATGGGGCTGCTTCTGGAATTTGTAATTGATTATTGCAGAAATGGGTGCTGCCTCTCCCTTGAGGCACGTGATTTGCATTTCAATGCAAGGTAGGAAGAGAAGTTAGCTGCTTGAGCTGCTGCTACCTCACCCCTGCTCTCTCTTGCTCTTGCCCACCGCCATGGAACGTTGCCCTCTGCCATGTGCCACTCTGCCTTGGAGCCAGCTGAATATGGACTGAAACCTGCAGTAACCGTGAGCTAAATAAGCCTTTCCTTCCCTCATTTTGAGTGTCGGTGGGTATTTGTCCCAGCAAGGAGAGAAGAGGAACTAAGAAAGAGACCCTGTATCAAACACATAAGAATAAATAAAGAAAATAGAAAATGTATAAATGATAAATAGGCTGCCCAAATGCTTAGTATACATTAATTTAATGAAAGATATGCAAATTAGACACACAATGAGATAAAAGTTCCCTCGAATGAAAAAAGAAATGCAAAGTGCTGGAGGGAGTAGAGCTACTGGTATCCATACAATGAACATGAGGGAAATGCAAAATGACACATTCACTTGGGGAAAACAATTGGACAAGTCTAACATACACATCTTTTATCTTTCTTGGAAGATCCATTCCGAAGCGTTACAAGTTGGATCAGGAATATCTCCAAAGCGAGTCACGTGTTAAAGTTTTGGTTTCCAATGAGCAGTGCTATTAGAAGGTGGGGCAGAGTGGAGGACGTGGGTCACTGGGGATGGGTCCCTGCTCTCCCCACCTGCCGCGCACTGTGAGGTGAGCCATTATGCTCCTCCATATTTCCCACCATGCTTCCTAGCCTCACCATGAGCAGAAGCAAGCAAGCCAAGTAGCTGTGTAATGAAATCATTCATGATCATACACTTTTATTTTTTTATGTTGTTCATCTCAGGTATTTATTGCAATGAATGGAAGCTAACAGACAATGGTGCCTGGATAGAGTCATTACTGTGACTACCTGATTTCCAAAGTCTTCAGAATTTGTGTGCCAGAATAATTTGGAAAGATTTGGAGGAGTGAACTACAGAATAACATGAATGCTGTAAGTAGAGTTTAATGGACAGTCTTGGTGATAACTCAGAATGTTGACAGAAATATGTACAATAAAAGCCCGGTTCATGAGGTTTCAGATGGGAATGAGAACTCAATTGGGAATGTACCAGAGTCCAACCATAATATATTCTGGTGTAGAACTTGTCTACATTTTTGTCTCTGTCCAAAGACTTGGTGTAAATCCATTTGGTGTAAAGATGACTAAGTAAACTGGCAGAGAAAATTTCAAGCAACACAGCGTTCCATTTGTGGTAAAGGTATTTCTGACTGCTTTTAGCAAGACTTACAGTGAAAGCTGAAGACACAAAGCAGAGAATAAGGCTTTTAAAAACTTGAAATTTGAACTGGAATTCGTGGTGCATGCTTGCAATCCCAGCATTCTGCAAAGCTGACACAAGATTGCAAGTCAGCATAGTCTGGGTAACTTGGTAAATTATTAGGGCCTGATCTCAGAACAAAAAATAAAACAAGACTGGGGATATAGCTCACACACACGCACGCCCGCACACACACACACTGTACAAACAGTTTGATCAGAAAGAAGCATCTATCAAGTTGGTACTAGAGAAGTATGGCTCCTAGGGGCTAGCACAATTAATAGAAACCAAATGCTTTACCTTGGGGCAATGGGAAAGATGCACTGAAGGTCATCCCAGGCCATGCTTGACCTACTGCAGTGTCAGACATATCAATATATAAACTTGTTTGAAAGACACTGATTTGAGGTGACAGTAGAGGTGGCCTATGGACTACATCCAGATGAAGAGGAAGGTGTCTAAAGGGTTAATTTCACCTGTATCACCTGGGGCCAACTACTCAGAGGCCAACTGGGACAAGGTCCCATTCAGCTGGCTACAGCTGCTGGTAAATCTAACATCATCCATGTGGTGTTTGTTTTGCAGGCAGGCATACGGAGTGTGAGAGTTATGGGATGCTGGAGGCTTCTGCTGAATGTCAAAGGAAGACCTGGGAAGGCGGCAAGAGTGTGGCAGTGCCAAAAGCCTTATGGGAACTCCCTGGGCGTTTGGTGCACAAAGCTGTGAGAGTGACTGAACACAAAGCTACAGTGGAGCCCCGGGAAGGCACCTGTGCCAGCAATGTGGAACAACTGCTGAGGGAAAACGCAGCAGTGATTTCAGTGTTCCTGCCCTTTTTCACTGTTCTCCTATCTTCCTCTTAGAATTGGCAGCACTTTTTGTGAGTTATTGTATGTTGGAAACGTGTACTTTTTAAAATTTTTATACAGGAACTCATAGCTAAGTCTTTGCCTCGAGTCATAGAGGAGACTACAGGCTTGGACTTTGGAGCAATGATGGAAATTTTAAGACTTTTTGGGCTCGTGGCAAAGGGCATAGCAATTTTGCACTTGAGATGGGCATGAGCCTTTGAGATCTGGGAGTCAGATGGTGTAGTTGGGATCCAGAATGTTCCTCAGAGGCTCATAAGGGGAAGATTCGCTTCTCAGCGGGGGGACACCATTGGGAGGTGGTAGAAACTTTAGGAGTGGGGCCTAGGTGAGGGAGAGAGGTCAGGAGGGGTGTCTTGGGGGAATAGTTTGCTCCCCATCCCTCTCTCGTCTGGTCTACGCCCCTCCCACCAGCCATGTTCTGTCACACGCTCCCTGCCATGCTGATTTCCCACAATGCGGGCAAAAGTGATATAGCCCAGTGACTACAGGCTAACCTCTCTGAAATCACAAGTGAACGAGTGGAAATAAAGTTTTAGCTCTTTTTTAGCTCAGGTGTTTTGTCAGTGATAGAAAGGTGACTAACACATTATGTATATTCAAGAGAAGTGGAAACTTAAGTGTGTACAGAGATCTGCACACACACTGCTTACACTATCCTTGTTCAGAATAGATCAATCTTGAGCTGGGAGACAACTGGGTAGTCTGAGCGCCCGCCTGGCAAGCACAGGGGCCCTAGTTTGATACCCGGTATCACATTCCATGCTGGCCCTGGAACCCTGGGTGCCTTGCTGGCCATGAAACTGGGTGTGGTAGAGCACAGCTGTAATCCCAGTGCTGGGGAGGCTGAGACATGAGAACTGTCACAAGTCTGAGCTGCGTAGTGAGACCCTGTACCACGTAAACAAATAATTAAAAATTTTAAAAAAATAGACAGAAATCAAAACAACCCCAAAGGCTTGAGCTGGTTGTAGGATAAACAAGCCAGTTCAATGAAAAAGGAACAAACTACTAAAATTAGAATAACAAGGATGTATTTCAAAAACCAAAATGTTGAGTGGAAAGAAGCCACAAAAGTTGGTATGCTATTTACATGAAATACCGGAAGCAGGTCAGTGGTTGAGAGGAGCTGAGACAGGAGAAGTAGTCTGACCATAAAGGTGACACATGAATCAGTTATAGAAGTGGAAATATGGCTGCCAAAGTGGGGAAGTGCGGCATAAGTGGCTATACAGTACAAACGGTTGTTAAAACTCCTTAGGTTGTTCCTGTAAAGCAATGGATTTCACTATAATTCTTACAGCAATTTATTTTATTATTTTTTTTAAATTTTATTTATTTTTCTTTTCTTGTTTCAGATCCTTTGTTTGTTTATTCACTCATTTTTATGGCTGGCTCAGCCTGCCCCGAGAGCAGGGCTGGTGCAACATGTGGTGCCGGGGATTGAACCGTGGTCCCTGAAGCCGCCCAAGCTTTCGCAAGCAGGCACTTTAGACCACTGAGCCATTCCGCTGGGCCCCCTCTTATAGCAATTTAAATAGCCATTATTTTTGCCTTTACCTCTGCTTATTGGTACATGTTTACAGTCCATAATGATTACACTCATGGTAGAAAGTCGGTATGTACGCATAACACATCTTAACGCTCTTCCCACCCCCTTCTCCTTCCACCTTTCCTACCTACACCTCTTGACCCCCTTCTCATTTTCAAAGGTCCATATCTCTGGAGGAAATATAGATGATTATTCTAAATCCCTAGGCAGAAAACAGGAAAATTAAATTCCAAGAGGACAGAAGACAAAACAGTGTGCCAGTGGCTACAGTGCTAGACAGTAGGCCAATGCTACAAACGAAAGTTTGGAGAACATTCCACGCACGTGACTTGGTGGGACTGAATAGTAATGAGAAGGCTTTAGTAGTAGGCGCTGGGCGATTGGCTATCCAGATTTTCTTTAAGTACAGTTGTGGGTCCCTACCTTACGTCAGTTAGCAAATACCAATTTATACGGGAATTGCTCATTTAATTATATAAGCTAAAAATGTTTAGAAAATAATGTAAAAGAAATGCTTAATGACTGTCATAGGCAACTGTTATTAAATAAGCTAAGACATTTGCCACAGCAAATATTCAAACATTAGGCTTTGTTATCATTTAGAATATACCAAAAGATATAATTAAGCAAATGAAAAAGGCGAGCCAGAAATATAGTAGACTTTTGTTGCATATATACATACACACACACACAGTAATTTCCAAAATATATAGAGTACTTTCATAAATCATTAAAAGAATGAAATATAATCTAATAAAGATGAAAAACAAAATCTGGACAAGGGGCCTGGCAGGATGGCTCAGTGGTCTAAAGTGCCTGCTTAGGAAAGCTTAGGCGGCTTCAGGAACCGCGGTTCGATCCCCAGCACCACATGCTGCACCAGCCCTGCCCTCAGGGCAGGCTGAGCCAGCCATAAAAATAAATAAATAAACAAACAAAAGTTTTAAAACAAGAAAAAAAAAAAACCTGGACAAATACTTTATAAAAGTAATTGTTAATCAATATAGGACAATTGTTTTGTTCTGTTATTCAGAAAGAAATGCAAAATCAAATCATATAACATACCACCCCACACATGTGCCAGAACTATCATAAATTCTAAAACACATATCAAGTGTTGACAATGGCATAATGCATCTAGAATTATCCTAAAGTGTTTGGGGTAATCTAACTTGAGATCATTTGGTGCTATTACCTAAAGCTTAACCTACACATACCTTGTGGTCCAGCAATTTCAGAGACCTGTGGGAGAATATTGAGAGCAGCATTCTTTCCAACCTTTAGAACCTGGACAGTTGGGTGTGGTGGTACCTGCCTGAGGTGCCGTCAGCTCTTGGGAGGCAGAGGCAGAAAGATCATGAGCTTGCAGTCAGCCTGGGATTCATAGTAAGGCCTTGTCTCAAAACAGAACAAAAGAAAACAAGACAAACAAAAACTAGAACCCACTCAAATGTCTACCAACAATTAAATGGATAATTGCATTGTGATAAACTTATTTAATGGAATAGATGCAACATGATAAAATCTTCAAATGGTTTATTTGAGCAAAAGAAGACATGCAGTAGAATATACATTATGGAATTCCATATATATCTGAATGTGTAAGTATATATATGAAGTTATAAAATACGCAATTTTGATGACAGGAAGCAAGACACTGAGTGACTGAGAGGGCTCACGGAAGAGATATCTAGGATACTGGCAGAGTTCTCTTTCCTAATCTGAGAGGTGGGTATTATGTGTGCTCATTCTAAAAAATTTCATAGCACATTTATGGTTTGGACACTTTTCTGCGTGAACTCTAGTCTTTAAAGTTTACTCTAAGCATGATTTTTCAAGACAATAGACTATCTGACTATAGGGATGGCGTTATGGTTTGTGTTTAAGTGTCCCCTCAAAGCCTTATGCAGTCACTGGAGCAGGCTTCCAGAGTTGGTGATTAATTCCTAATGCAATGTTGCGTTATGGGTGAGAGTGCTATACTCACCCTGGGGCAGATAGCCTGAATAAAATATAAGGAAGGGAGAGAGGCTTGCTAGTCACGCACAGCCACTGATCCTCCCTTTGCTCTTCGCTGATGTGCCACTCTGCCTTAGAGCCAGCTGAGTACGCACTGAAGCTCCACAAACTCCGAGTTAAATAAAACTTTCCTTCCTCGATTCTGGGTATTGGATATTTTTGTCTCAGCAGTGCAACAGAAGTACCCAAGACAGATAGCCACTATCTAACCTACTCCTGCTGGTCCATGTTTATTATATTTTTACAATTAAGAAAAAGCACTTTATATTCATCATTTTTATTGTGTCTTACTTCTTTTTAAGTAAAAACATTGACTAGAAGATAAATTCCTGGATGTAAATGTGCTGGAATGAAGCATCAACATTCTAGGGGGAGCTTTGCATGTGGAATTATGCATTCTTTCACTGAACTACACACGCAGCACATATAACCTCTGTAAGACATTGAAGATACTTTGGCAGATTGCCCTCTAGAAGACCTCCTATTACAGGACCAAAGGTCAATCATATTCAAGAAAGATTTAGGTGTTTGCCACCCTTATTCTACTTGACATTTACAATATCTGACCCTGTTAACCACCTCTTCTCTCAGGGAATTTCATCCTGCCTTTGCTTTCTTGGCACCTCTATGCCCAGCCTCCTCTAGTTCTTCCCTGGGCCCAGTCATGCTCATTCTCCGCTGTTCTATGCCGGGCCCTTTCTCTCTGTGTCCTTTAAAAGCTTCACCTTTTGTAGTTTCGATTTCCTTCAGTGCTTATGACTTTCTAAGTTCTCCTCCAAGTTGCATCTTCAGATTTTGTTCTACATTGTCAACAAGCTAGCTGTCTACTTTCATATCCTGCCATTGTCTCAAATATACTTAAATAAGGGGGCAATGCTTAATAAGACAATAAATATTGAAAAGAATGAGTGATGGTACTTAAGAATTCAAAGACCACAGGCTTCACCGAGCATAGCTTCCCCCCGCCATTTCCTTCCACACTAATGCACTCCCTTTGTCTTTCCCCCGCCTTTTCTATTATCACATTGACTTCTGTTTTTGCTTACGTCATCATTTTTAGCTTTTATTATATATTTCTCCATTCTACCTTGTACACAGTAGCTGAATTTTCCACTTACTTTTGCATAAACTTTTATGATCTTATTTTCATTAGAAGCCCTAAAATTAGAAATCTCTAAGCAAGCTATCTTATTTTCTAAGAGGGGATAGTTCGTTGTTTTAAATTGAACTTATTCTCAAGAAGAACAATGTTTGCTTGATTATTTTATATTGCTTACAGTGTCATACTGATGTTACTGATTCTTGCAGTTTGCTACTGTGTGAGCTTGCACTACATTCATTTTCTGGCTCCAGAGTATTCCTTACATTAAGTTTACATTCTCCTGATTGTAAACTGAGGCACAGGCCAGGGTTTTTTGCCAATGTCTGGTGAGAGGCAATCTGCCTGATGCCTGAGTCAGAGCTCCTTATTTCTGCATTGGGACCTTGCTAAAGGTTAATTTGAGCAACAATCATTCTGATTGAAACCCTCTTATGAGGCAACAACAGGACACTATTCAGAAACTAAAAGATCTCTGCAATGTTCTCTCTTACCCTTTGTCCTGGACTAGCTCCTCTGATCGTGGTAAGAGACACTGGACCAGAGCCCTGGGCTCTGCTTTCTGCCCCTGAAGGATCTTCTCTGAGCAGAAGGTGGATTGTTGATCATGGATTTGAAACCTCTGAAGCAGACAGACGTCAACTAGGCCACTCTGCTTATGGTCTGTGTTTCAGGGCTCATCCTCTTCGCTCCTAAGGGAAGCAAGGCCACGTTTCCTCTTATTTATGAATCAGATGATTTATTTATGAGCTTTACACATTGACGTGTTTACTAGGAAGTAACAGGCTGAAATGATGCATGTAATGTGTGAGCGACAGCCATCCGAGCGCTGGCTGACCCTTGAGCCACTCTGGGTTTATCTCTTATGTACATCTAGCTGGCTAAAATTTCAAAGCTGGTAGTTAGCCTGATATGTAGGAGCACAGAGAGACTTTTGATGAAATTCTTCATCTCCTCTTATTTGTTTCTTTTGTTGAAAAGAAAGTAAATGTTCAATTTTGTTTGCCCCCATTTTATAATATGCAATAGAATATGCACATTAACTTATATATACCCCACATGGATAATATCAAATACTTTTCACTTTTTCTTATACACACACACACACACACACACACACACACACACACCCTTCCATGATATCTTCATTTCCATAGCAGCATTCAAGAAAGATGTGTTGTCAAATTGAGACTGGACAAGAGACTCAGAGGACAGGCCTTACTAGTGTGAGGGCCTGTTGGCGTCAATGACTGGCACAGGATAGGGTAGCGCAGAGTTGCTGTGATCTGTATGTCTATTGCTGTGATCTGTATTTCTCACACGGCGTACTGAACATTTGCCAAGCCATTGCTGAGCCTTCAAGACCTAGGTCTGTCATCATTCTGCATAAAGCACGTTGTGGTCTGCAAGGGGAGCGAATCGTACTCTTTTGGTTCCTGGAATATCCTATGAGTTCAAATGAAAGACTTAAGAGACCCAGAATTCTTAAAGGCTCCAGGGTCTTGGCTTCCAGACCTCCAGAATCATCCTAGGACTCCTGGAAGTAAAGTCAGGGGGAGAATTTGCTTGAGATTCTGGAAAGAAGAAAGATTTTGGAGTCCCATGTGCATGAACTAGGAAGAGAAGTAGGTTAAGTGCGTCTTCCCTAGACCACCGGTGGTGACGGAGGAGGAACTAATACCTAGAACCAATTGTGCATAAATCGCATTATGATTAGCCACTTTCTTGTCTTTGTTGGTAATAATCGAAAACCAGAGGAACAGGCACTTGTTCACGCTGCGGCCCCATCACCCAATGGAGAGCTGGGACAGAGCCGACCCTTAACGAGTGCTGCATGCAGATAGTGGGTGGGCAACTCCACTCCCGCCAGTACGCTCCTCAGTGAGTCGAGAGGAGTTAAGCCCATTGTTTCTTCTCTCCCTCCAGAAAAGCAAGGTAGCAATGTGATCTCAAGCTCTCATGGACATCAAACTCCCTCTTCACTTAAAAAATGTATTTTGTTTTCTGTGGTGAACCTTGTGAGCTTTTGTAGCAGGTAGCTATCTCACTAAATGAACGCCTCTCCAGGAATAGTCCATACTTCTGGGATATCTTCTGTGTGTAGGAGACTCTTGGTTTATGTCTGTTCCCAAATCCTACCTGCCTAATTAGTTGAGAGTGGGATGTTGGTCTCTGTTTGGCTCCATCCCTGGTCCTTTGGAGTAGGGCTGTGGTGAGGCTCTTACCCCAGAGCTTCCCAACATTGTTACACACAGCGAGTGACTGATTACACCAGATAGGACATCCTAGCTATAGCAGTACAATTAGCAAGACTCACAATTGAGAAACTGATCAACTGTGGTAATTATTCATTTTGTACTTTAGATCATAGAGCCAAGTCTGTAGTTACATAACAGAACAAATCCTAAATTAGGAGTTTGTGTGAGAAGTGTTTCCCCTTGACAGAGTGGGTTTACCCTGGGCTCCCTTTCTGAGCAGGTAGCTATGTCCCAGGCGCTTCCCATACTGGCTTCCCAACCCACACTGTAGGAGTACGGGCCAGCACGAGGGGACCTCCAGATAGAGGCTCCCCGGATCGAGGCAGAGGGGTGGAGAGCAGGGTTTCTCTCCTCCCATGCTTCTCGCTGAAGCTCTCCAGGCTCACCAAGGCTTACCATTGCCTAATAAAATATGTTTTTAAGCATACAGAGGGAAGCCCCGAGCTTGGGCCGTGGCCTGGCTCAGGCCAGCAGCAGTGCACAGGGCAGCAGCCTCAACTCCTGTTCCAATCAGGGCTTTTCTTTACTGAGGATTTGTAACACAGTACAGATTTCCCCTAGCTGGACCTGGGGAGATAGCTCAGTGGAGTATGCGCTTGCCTGGCAAGTGTACGGTCCTGAGCTCAATCTGTGGTACCACATACACACAAAAAAATTCCACTAGCTGTTGGTAAATTGTTAGTATGTTTGTCAGCGGACGAGTGGACAAGGAAAAGTTGGTGTTTATATACAATGGAGTATTACTCTTCCTTCGAGAAGAATAAACTTGGATCATCTATAAGAAAATAGATGCAACTTAAGACCATAATATTAAGTGAACTAAATCAGATATACAAGTTTAAATATCTCATGGTTTGTCTTATATGAGAAACCTAAAATATAAATAAAGGAAAAAACACCAATAGATAAGAAGAAATAGGGAGGCAGATCTCTTGCAAATGAGAAAGAGAGACCAAGAGATGGAGGCGGTGAGGGATGAGAGTGGAGGGGATAGAAAGAGAGTTGGGGTGTGTTCTGGGCCTACAGCAGCTCCTGAAGGTGCTGCACACATAGGCTATTAAAGAATAACAAATGAACAAGCGCCCTCCTGGGGAAGATGGTGAGTATGCGGTGAAGCCAGTTGCATTTCCTTAAAAGGCTCACGGCCCTAAACACTGAAGTTAGGGAGACAGGAGCCAAGCCTCTTGGAGGGCTGGGGCTTCTCTTGCCTCTGCTATTGATCAACAAAGCCTTCTCAGATGAAAGGCAAGAGGAAAGAGGGCTTGAATATTTAAACAATTCTCTAAGAGCGTTCC
This sequence comes from Myocastor coypus, assembly GCA_004027025.1. Taxonomy (NCBI): domain Eukaryota; kingdom Metazoa; phylum Chordata; class Mammalia; order Rodentia; family Myocastoridae; genus Myocastor; species Myocastor coypus. The sequence goes on along the minus strand of PVJA010017422.1, from coordinate 4,993 downwards.
TTTATAACCAAAGAGTGTAATTGCTTTTCTCAGAGGCCCTTGTGCCTGTAGGGAAATTTTCCTTCTTGCTTGCTTTTTAAATTTCAAGCTAAAGTGCAGTTTCTGGGCTCAAGGGGAAGCAGTGAGCAAGCTGTGAGCCGAAGGAAAGCAGAGCCTTAGCAGGGGGAAGTTCCGGCACAACGCAGGGCAGCATGCAGCCAGCCACAGCACCCTAGGTCTGCGCATGCCCCGTTCACCTGGGCAGAGAGCAGTGGAGCCCACAGATAGGAAGCTGTTCATCTCTAAGCAGAGGTGCCTTTCCCTTGGGTCACAAATAGCACCTATTAGAAGGTTGGGGTGTAGCCCACAATGTGAGAGAAGATGGTATGGTTTATAATTCCACGTCCCCTAGGAGACGGATGCACTCACAGGTGGGCAGGTGACTAGCTACCAGGCACCCAGAACTTGGGTGGCCCAGACACTCCAACTCCAGAATCCATCACAGTCTCTGCCCATCTGATTCAACCACTTGCCAGACGCTACTCAGACCTTTCCGTTTCCCTCTGTTTCAAACAAGCATAACCATCCAATCCATTCCCAATCACCCTGTTGAGCACGAAGTGAAAAAAGATAAATAAGAAAGCTCAGTACAGGCAGAATGTTTATTGAACAAGATGAGTGTTTTGGGTGGATGGAAGGGATGGTGTCTGTCAGCATTTGCAATAACGCCTTGGGGCTCAGTTTACATATTCAGCTCCAGAGATAGAGAGTTCAGGAAGAGGCGAAGCCATGAGATGTCACTGGAACTGCAGAAACAGAAAGCAAATGCCAGTGGACGAGGTGAGCTCCACTCCCTGAGGTGTCATGAACCCCCGGGAAACCAAGCAGTAGCAGCAGTTTCCTAGCCAATCGCTATCACCTCTGCTACCATAACCACCATGACTGCATCTACCATCGCCAACCAATAAAATCACCTGCACCACCACGAGTAGCACTGGCGTCATCATCAATATCAGTGACATTGCTATCGCTGCTACTACCGTTAACGCTACCACCGCCATGTCCGTTACACTTCTCTGGTCTGCCTCTAAAGTCTGCCAGCATCTCCACCGCTGCCAGCACCTGTGCCAGCCCCAGCATCCCAATGATTCTCTAAGAACGGTCATCACCATCAGGATCAAATCTTCTGGGACTTGTATTCAAATTATAGCATGCCTCACCCCTGTTTGTCTGAGCCCTGAATTTGTGAATATTCTCTAAAACTTTACCTTCAATCAAACTCCCAAAGGATGTACAGGTAGCTAGCCACATTAAGAAATTACTGATTTGAGGGCATGATTCTCTCCTGAACCCAGGCGCTTCTTCTGCACATCTTGGGATTCCGTACATTTCTACTGAAGCCCGGTCTCAACAGGTACTTGATATGGTTCTGCTGAGAGTCAAAGAGCAGAGTTCCTAGCCATTGGTGGATGAAGGAAGACCATTAGAAAAAGAAAGCAAGGCTAAATGTCTGAGTGAAGACTACACTGGGCACAGATCTAGTATGTATCCACTTTGCCCAACCGTAACTAAGCTCCATCACTAGACCAACCGTAACTAAGCTCCATCACTAGAAGCACGGGATCCCTGCCCCATACAAGGTGGAAAACCTCCAAGTTACATGTGTGCTAACAGAAGAACCAGGACTAGAAACCGTTTGCTCTGACTCTTCTTCCGGTTTCCCAAGGAGCTGCGTCAGAACAAAGAAAGTAAGGGAAACAGCAGCCAATCAGACCTCCCTGGCGGCAGCTTGGACTGAGCCTGTGAACAGGGCCGTGTGGGTACCATTATGGGCCATGTGCTGTAGAGAGAGACCAGTCGTGGACAGAAGCATAGCGCAGCCGAGCAAGGGGGCTTTGCACATTTGATTTCTTTCTCCCTTTTCAACTTTTTCACAGACTCTGCCATCCTCCACGGTCTCTCAGTCCATCTGTTCAAAGCCCACAGGCTGTTACCACGTCCACCCTCCTGTCCAAACCTAGCATGGTCTTTCCTACCAGGCTCCGCTTTTCTACCTCAAAACCTCAACTTCCGTTATTCCTCCCTGGGCCTTCCCGTGCCAGCCACACAGGACTCCTCGGCGCACTCCTGCTTACACATCAGGAGCTCCGCGCCTCAGGGTCCCAAGGGTCCCGGCTCTTTCTGCCAGATTCCTTCGCTCTTGCTCCTCACTTCCTTTCAGGGTTGGTTCAAAGACCCACTTATTCAAAAGCGCTTTCTGATAACACCGCATAAAAACAGTTCTACTCCATCAGTAGCCCTTCCTATCCCTTCATCCTGCTTTTCTTGTCACTATCTGACCTGTCTTCTAAATATTTGGTAAACTGTTTTCTTGTTCTCTTCTCATTAAAAAAGTAGCTCTTTGAGAGCAGGAAGTTAATGTCTGTTTTATTTGAATGATGCCCAGCACGTGGTAGACACTCAGTAGATATGATCCATATAAATGAGCTGTCCATTGTGTTGGAAGTGTAAGCCATGAAATACAAGTAAAAGTTAATATCTCAATCTCACTCATTTCAGGCAATCCATTTGCATTTGACAAGGACTTTCAGGAGAAATTGTTCTAGTACCAAAAAAAAAAAAAAAAAAAAAAAAAATTATCCCTGTGGTGAATAGTACAACATTCCTATCAGTCAACCTATGTTGACGTTTTGAAACACGCGCTCAGCCACCCTGTAATTACCTCACCTTCACGATTCATCACTGTAAGCTCAGCGCCTTGTCCAAGCCCTGGCCCTCCGTGGTAGTTCAATAAGAGCTTGCTGAACTCGACTGTGTGGGAGGCTCTGTTTGGCCCACACAGAAGGCCTGCTCTGTGAGCACTAATTCAGTCCTCACATCCACGATGTTTTATAACGACTACTGCTACTTCATTTGCTTACAAAACTGTAACCTCACAGCCAGACACAAATGTAGACCTTGCTTCTTTTTGGACAATGATTCTGTGGTCTGTTATTCCAGTTTTGCTTCACATGATAGACAGAAAACGCGAGGTGGTCACGCAAAGAACGGAGACCCCCAAAGAGAGCTGGTAATTGCCTAAGTTAATGAGCAAATAAAAATTTCAGCTCAAATTACACATTTTGCCTGAGATTTTCTGAGTTAGCTACTTCCCTAAAGGGAAAGAAAACATTTGTGCTGAGCAATTGTACCGTAACCCATCTTGCAGTAGAAAGTTTCAGGTTTTAATCAGTGCTCTATCAGATCTCACCTGGATTTGCAATAACACAGCTGCCAGGCAAACTGTGAAGGAGCAGAATGCGTCACCGTTCAGCTAACACCAGCAAGGAAGTCCTTCCTAATCACAGCAGCAGTCATGATCAAAGCGCGCACACCTTGAGCTCCTGCCTCTGACACATGGCATACCTTACCCTGAAGCTTCTGTGAAACCCCCCAGACACATGGCCATGAGCGACCGTTCGCCCATAGCAAAGAACTTCCTTTCTCTGAATAAAGACTCTAGCATGGGGAATTCATTCTTTAAAGTGCATCTTTAGTCCTATTAATGGCTAATTGGACTATTGCTTGTTTTGCTCACGAGACAAGCTCATTTTTAAGATCGGATTCATTTTATCATCTGTTTGATTTAATCAGTGCAATGTAATAGCTTCTGATTTAACCATTTCTCTTTTTATTCAACCGAAGGTTGTTTTATTTTTCAAACATAGTGCTGATTCTTTCAATGAGTCACTTGGCAGCTGTGACTCATACTGGGCCTCCTGTTTTCAGCCTCCAGTTTTCAGCGCTGGGGTTACCGGCATGCACCTCCACACCTGGACTCTGTTGCAGGCTCATTGTGCCCTGGGGGTGGGGCAGGCTCTGCGTGTGCGGGACTGGGGAAGAACCCTGGTCCCTGTGCTTGCCCCAGCAGGTGCTTAGTCCCCTGAGTTATCTCACCGGCCCTGACTAGACCCACCTGCTTATGCTGAATTTAATGTTAATTGCACAAAGGCAGGGAATTGTGCTTATTTTATTTGCTATGAGCATGCCTGACCTGTAAGGATTGTTAAAAATATATTACTCGAAGGAATCAGTGAATAAATGAATAGCAGTTTAAAATGTTGGCTTCAGAGTTAGCCTGTGTGGAGGTGGACCCTACAGTCCAAGGAAATGCTTAAGCTTCTTATTTGTATATATAGTGGCTGGCTCAGCCTATCCTGGGAGTGGGGCTGGCACAGCATGGGGCGTAGGGGATTGAACCACGGTCCCTGCGGTTGCCTAAGCTTTCCTAAGTAGGTGTATTAGACCATTGAACCATCTCGCCAGCCCATTGTTTAAACATTTTAAGCCTCAGTTCTTTTCCTGAAGAATTGGAACAGTAATGATACCAATACTGAAACTAGCAATAGCAACAATAAATTCCATAATGCTGCGAGCACCAGAGGTTTGGTGTGCGAGATCTATCCCGGCAGCCCAGCAGCAACAGGGCTGGAAGGCGACTCGATTACCAAGGTCCAGAGGTCTGCGGCGCCTGGCTGTGGGAGGGAGATCAGCCACACGAACGTAACTTGAAGGAGATGGCATATAGATGAAATTCCAGGGGAATTCGTTGTGGGCCAACAAGCAAGACTTCCGCTTCACGCTGGACTGCCTGAAGTCCAAGTGTGAAGAGAGCACCATCTGGGAAAATGGATAAATTCCATCAGAGGAAGAAGCCAAGAAGAGGAGCAGACAGTCAGCATGCAGCTTCGTCGCCTCTACTCTCGGTGCCCTGGGCCAAGTAGGTTGTAGGGCCAAAGGTTGAGACATTTAGTGGATAGGGCCTCCATGGACCGGGGCACTGGGGAAGGCACGTGCCAGAGAGGAACTCAGAGGGCAGCGGTTGGGACAGGGCTGGTCACCTCCAAGGGAGAGAGTAAAGATAGAGAGGGAAACAGTCCCAGCTTGAGAACAGCAATAAGCAACATAAGAATCATAATCCGGAGAAAAACACAGAAGACTTGCAGTGGGGAGGCCCAATGAGAACCTGGAGCAG
>PVJA010017421.1:0-41693 GCA_004027025.1 Myocastor coypus | reverse complement strand
AGAACACACCAGAAGTTTTTCCAGAAATGTTCATGAGGCTTTGGGGGCCCCAGTGTTGATGTCAGCATTTTACTACTTGTGAGTTTTAATTACTGATACAGAAACAAGAAGCAAGCTCACCACAGAAGAACCAGCCACGTGCAGGCACGTTCAGCTCTCGGCTTATGCAGCCACCTCTGAGGCGTGTGATGCTAGCGATAAATGCTCTTCCCCACCAAGGTTAGCTTTTGTTTTAAGTAAAATGTTAAAGTATGTACATATTCTGCATTCCTTCAGTACATGTAAAACGTGGAAGTCCAGAGATGTTTAACTCTTCCTGAGTTCAAGCTGGACGGGAGCACTACGAATCTGGTCTGCTCAACACATTGAGCCCAACTTTAGCAACCATCAGCAAGCTGTGCAAAGGAAACACAAACAGGAGGGGTCAGGACAAGGGCAGAGCCAGCAGCTGTCCTCTGAGGGACTGAACTTCAGGGCGCTCACACCGGGCAACCGAGGGTACACAGCTTCCCTGGAAGCCGAGACAGGCTGCAGCTAACGCTGCCCAGCCGCCCAAGGACAGCACATGGCCCCTCCTCACCCTGCTGCCAATGATGTGAAGAAATGCAGGCACGGAGGTGAGAGAGGTTGAGCCCCTTCAGGTCCGAGAGTTAACGAAAGGCAGATCTCTAGCCTTCCAATTTCTCTTTATTTTTAAAATTTTTAATTTTGTGGTACTGACGATTGAACCCTGAGGCACTCTTGCAAACTCAACAGATTTTTACTTGATTATTTGTTTGGGCTTTTTTATGGCTGTGGGGATTGAACCCAGGGCCTTTCCACTGAGCTACACAGCTAGCCATTTCTTTTTGAGACAAAGCCTTGCTAAATTTTCCAGGTTGAACTGGAACTTGGAATCCTCCTAGAACAGCTTTCTAATTACAGGTGGGATCTCAGGCATGTACCACCATACTCAGCCCAGTTTACTGCTATTGATCGTGGTATAAAAGCTTAGGATCAACAGCATACCTACTGACCGAATGTGGGTATATAGTGTTTTCCTAAAATAGATAAAATTTTCTCTCCCCTTGGCACACCCTGAATTGTGTGCTCAGGGTAACTAATTGGAAACAGTTAGCTTTGAGTTTTATGATCAAAGGCGACTGGAGAAGAAGACTTAAGCAAAATTTGCTTCTAGCAAAATTCTGAGTAACGGGGCCCGGCAGGATGGCTCAGTGGTCTAAAGTGCCTGCTTAGGAAGGCTTAGGTGGCTGCAGGGACCGCGGTTCAATCCCCAGCACCACATGCTGCGCCAGCCCTGCCCTCAGGGCAGGCTGAGCCGGCCATAAAAATAAACAAACAAAAGTTCTGCAACAACAAAAAAATAAATAAAATTAAAAAAATTCTGAGTAACAAAGTTCTGTACAACCGAGAATCACAGCCACAGCTGTGCCCTGGGACTCGTCCCACTGTGGGAGGGACACAGGATCCTCCAGACAGAAAATCTGAGAGCAGAGCCATTTCCTCATGAATAGACTCACATCATTCTGATAATCAACTGCTGCTCTCATGGCCTTTCTGACTTGTGCATACACTCAGTACTCGAGCTGAAGTCTAGGATCAGGTACACTGACACACAAGTACCACACATTTTTTAATGTATCAAGTATCTTGTGAAAGAAACCAAGTTCTATCCTGGTAATAAGAGCAGTGGAATCCATAGTACCTGGCACCTGCAATTAAACCTGCAGGCATAAATTTTCCAGAGTGGTAGAATCTCATTCCCATAATGCCAGCCAAGGTCCCAGATGTAACTGACAAAAAGAAAAAAGAAAGAAAAGTCACTATCTCTTATATGCAAGAGGACCAGAAGTGTGAAAGCTCCACTGCCCCTGGGGGCCCAGACTCCCTCCTTCATCTGCTCCTCCACCCTCATGCAGGGAGGGGAGGGCTCCCTGGCTGTCCACACCCTGGAGTCTAAGTGCTGGCGCTGGGCTGATAAGGGCCCTCCCACCCTAGGCCCAGCCTGCCTTCTGGCTTCCCCTCACCACTCTTCTGTAAAACCCACAGCTCACCAATCAATGCCTTCTTTTTCCCCAGAATGCTACAGGACTGCCTCTATGGCTTACAGGCAATAGTGTTGCTCCCGACATGCTTTTCCCATTGGATACACCATAACTCAAACACTGCCTCCAGCCTTCAGTTTCAAGTTGGATAGGGTGAACTGGCCTGTTTTCTAAAGTGTGATTTGTGCTATAGGTGGGTGATGTATCTGTGCAGACCGAGCAAGGGTTAGTGAAGATGAACTCATCAAAAATGAGAGGTCAGTGAGCTGCAGGAGGGGTAGAGAAGCACACTCCAAGAAGTGTGTACAAGGCCCTGTGCCACGAAGGGCCCACACTCAAGGAACTAAAAGCCGGAGTGACACCGACATCAAGACTCCAGTGAGTGGGACAAGCCCCATGTGTGTGGGAACTCAGGTCAGGTCCGAGACATCTCGAAAGACCTGAACCACACACGTGAGACTCCATGCTGGAGACAGCTGTTTGTAAATCATCTGTATACTGGAGGAAATTTAAGGAATGACACAACCAAGTGACAGAGTGTAAAGCAGACAGAGAGCCAGGTCCTAAGTTCAACATTTATTTGCAAGGGGAAGACTGATTAAAAACTAATGGATGAGGGGCCAGTAAGATGGTTCAGTGGTCTAAAGCACTTATTTAGGAAAGGTTAGGCAACTGCAAGGACCGAGGTTTGATCCTTGGCACCACATGCTGTGTCAGCCCCACCCCCGGGCTGAGCCAGACATTAAAAAAAAAAAGAAAAGAAAAACTCAGAGGCAAGAGGAGCCTAGGAAGATAAACCGACAATACGGTACCTGAGAAAACCTTGGAAAAGAAAAACTGATATTAAACTAAAGAACATAGAATAAATTTTAAAAAAAATGGATGAGAAGACGAAAAGGAAAATCAGGAATGATTGGTCAACTGCACAAGAGCAGCCTACAAACCATGTCCTATGAGGGCTAAAACTACTGTGATTTTGTACACGTGCAGGTCCCTGGTAGCCTCAGGGAGTGGCGTTCCTGTGGGCAAGTCAGCTCAAGACTAGCTTAAACTGGGGCAGAGAGATAGCTCGGTAGATTAAGTGCTTGTCTTGTCTGGCAAGTGCAAGGTCCTGAGTTCTAATGCCCGGTGCCACAAAAAAAAAAAAAGAAAGAAAGAAAGAAAAGAAAGAAAAGACTAGCCTGAACTGCATAGCGAGACCCTGTCCCCCCAACCCCCCGCAAAAAAAGATCAACAGAAGCCAGGCCAATTCCCTGTGGAGCAAGCTCCCTTGAGCAGTGTGGTTAAAAGCCCTCTGGAGTTCCAAGTTAGGCACACCACCAGCCCAGTGCCTTCTAGTAAACCACGCGATGGCTCCAGATCTGCCTTAGAGAGACACGAGACACATACCTAGGAAAACCCAAATGTTTTTGGGGTCTCGAGACAGCTGGTAAGCACCCAGGCCTGCTAAGCTTCCAAAAAGGAGCCCAGCGGCCAGGCTCGGCACGCTACCTAAAGGGAAGCAAACACAGACCCGCGGCGTTACCCGTGACGCTTGGTTCAGCCACCAACTCCACCACAGTCCCCTTTCCTGCAGCGGAAACTGGCAAAGGTTCATGGTTCACGACCAAGGCGCCCTCAAGCAGGAAAGTGTTCAGGGAGTTTACTGATCTCCCTGGGAACCAGGGTCTTACCGCCCCACCTTCTCCTAGGAAGGGCACTTCCACTCCGAGGAGAAAAGGAGACCTTCCCTCCATGGCCAGGGCTTTTCCTTAACAAGTCCTGATCAACCCATCAAGGGCTCAAGTGTGTGCAGGGACTCCAAACCACAAAAGGAAAGGGAAATGGTGTCAGTGGAAAAAAAAAAAAAGATCTGCACAACCGGAACTCTGGGGTGGGTATGGGTGGGCACTGCAGCAAGGGTGCAGACAGGCCAGGGCATACTCACAAGCACATCCCTACTTCACGAGCTCAGAGACCGGCCTCGGGCATAGAGGCTGATGGGTGGCAGTCGTTAATAACAATCTACTACCACACCTGCTGTGTGCAGATAGAGGCAACACCAAGCAGGCAGCCTGGCTGAGCCCAGCCAGATAATCAGAGGCTGACAGGGGCAGGAGGAGCCAGGAGACTCCCAGTGAGGCGAACGGACTCAAACCCAAATTCGTCAGTCACTAAAACAATTACAGACTGATTTTTTCATTCTCAGGGACACATGAATGTACACGGATGAGTCACGGGATGGAGCCCAGCTCTGACCTGCAGCTACATCATCACCTCTTTTATTCCAGACAGGATCTCACTAAGTTTCTCAGGCTGAGTTCAGATTTGCAACCATCCAGCCTCAGTCTCCCCAAGGGCTGAAATCCCAGGCAGGCGCCATCCAGCCTGGCACTCGCCAAGGGTGTTTAAGAGGCCAAGTGACTACATAAAAACCCTTACCTGCTTTTGCATAGCCAATGATCCCACCGGCAGCAACCAGTGTGGCATAGCCATAGCCGAAGTAATGTAAAGGCACTCTGAAACGCAAGAGGGAGAAATCAGTGCTAAGGACGTTTTAAAAACATGCCGTATAGTCACAGAACGGACTTTAAAAATGAAGTTCATAGAGGCTAGATTTCTTGCTAAATCACCCAGCTGGTAGTGGCAAAGCAGAGACTCAAATCCAGGACCTTGGCCACCATGTCCAGCGATCCTCCCGCTGTCCCTCAACAGCCCACATTCAGGGATCTTTTCACAAGGAGAGGAACTCTGGTCTTAGGAGCTCTGGGCTTTTCTGTGTACATTTACTGTACTTACAGTGGGCCGGGGCTCTTCTGCATTGTTCTCTATGTCCAGGTGGGTGCCCACACCAAGCTGCACCTGCACGGGGGAACAGACCAGATGCCAGTTACTACCATGCTCCAGTCCAACCGCAGCTCCAGTCTTCCTTAGGAGCAATGGACTCCTACGCTGCACAACCCCGCAAAGTCTCAGGTTTCTCCACTGTTAGAAATTAAGAGGGCCAGGCATACAGCCCAGCAACACAAGCCTGGCAAGTGCAAGGTCCTGAGTTCGATTCCCAGTGGGGGGGGGGGGACAGAGAGACAGAGAGAGAGAGAGAGAGAGAAAACTCACGGGGCTGTTGTGAGCATTCGATGGCGTAATGAAACAAGCTTACCACACACAGTAAAGGGAGGACAGCAAGTCTTCCTAAGAGTCCTAACGGAAGCCCACATGAAAGTAAGATTCACTGGTCAACCTTCTAACCAGTTCTCACTACATCAGAAAGCAAAGCCTCGGCCACTAACCCAATGATCTTTAAGGCCTCTTGGAAAGGCGGGAAGGAGAACGGGTACTTATCATTTCTGCCCCAGAAAACTACTTCAGTACTCGACGTCTGTAAAATTTACCAACTTGCATCGGATCCTAGCTCTTGTTCGATTGCCTGTAGGGGAGCATGAAGTATACGGAAGCCCGTGGGATGACCACATGGGGCCCTGCACGCTTAGAAAAGGATTCCCCCTCTCCATGAAGAAGAGGATTCTGCATCCAGCACGCCTCACCCGCCCCGCAGCGCCCAGCGCTTTTCGGTTTCCCCAGAACAGGGGTGAAGGCCTTGGGGTCGTGAGTTCGAAGCCAGCCAGCACCAAATTTGAGCGGTTCAAAGCTCGGGAGCCCTAAAGTCTCCAGGAACCGAAGCAGTGCATTGCTCAGCACTTGCCGGAGCTCAGGGTTCCACCGGACTGCCGACTTATTTAAGGAAAATGCGGGACCTGAAACGCAAGCAGCCCGACGCTAGTGAGATCGCGCCAATAAACCCAAAAGTCAAATTCAGCAGAAACGAACAAACCTGGGCCGCGGTCCGGACCAAGGTCTGCCTCAAGGTCTACAGCCGACCGACGTAGACTCTACGTCCCGGGCGGGGCTGAGGCCGAACCCCGCACTCGCGGGCTCCCCGGAAATGGGCGTGTCTTGAGGGCGAGGCCTCGAGCCGTGACTCGCGGATAGGCCTGCCAGCTACGGGGCGGGGCGAAGGAGGCCAAGCGGGCGGGAGGATTCGGCGCATGCTCTGTGTCTGCGGTCCAGAACTGGGGCAGGTATTGGGCTAAAAGGACGGGTAGGGCGCACGTCGGGCTGACCAGTTCAGTCCCGGAGCCAAACAAGCAGGAAACCCAGTTTGACTCCGATGCTGCCCGAACCCGGAAAAGCTTGGCGGGCTTGGCGTGCAGGCGGAAGGAAGCGTCTGCGGCCAGATTCGGAAGGCTGCGCCTTGGAGATGAATGCGGTGTGACGGACGGGAGCTAGCTGCGGACCGTCGAACTTGCATGGATAAGGTGGCACAGGAGAGACACTAGGGCTCCCTTTGATGTTTGCACGTAGGAAATGAGGCTATGGAGCGGCATCTCAGAGATTAATTTCCTACTCCTCCTGTGGGGACCCAAAGCGCTTTTCCCTTAATTCCATACCTTTAGTTCTACAGCAAAGTTGGGCGTGACCCCATTTTCTGTAATGTCCATCAAGTATCCACATGGATACATCTCGTAAACTTACGTGAATAAAGGTCATTGCAGCGCGTATCTACTCTAAAAAGAACGGCAGAAAAGCCGGGCATAGTGGCACAAGCCTGTAATCCCAGCACTTGGGAGGCTGAGGCAGGAGGATCAGTGCGAGTTCGAGACCAGCCTGGGCTACAACAGTGAGCTCAAGGCCACCCTAAACCGCGCTGCGTAGCGAGACCCTGTCTCAAAAACACAAAACAATAAAATGAAATGTAATGAAATAAATAAAATGAAATAAAATAAATGAATTGAAATGAAATGAATTGAAATGAAATAAAATAAAATAATAAAAAGCAGCAGAAGAGAAACCCTGTCTCAAAAAGATGAGACGCTCAGCTTCCAGCAGCACCTACCTTTCAGATAGCAAAATTGAAGCCCAAGTTTGTCCTAGCTAATTTAACCAGCCAGCACTGATCAAGATTCAGAACTTCCAACAATCCTAGAATATCAGATCCTACTAGTTTAATGGAAGCCTTTGTTCAGTAATGAACAATAGGATTTTTTTTTTCAACAGCTGGAAATGGATTTGGAGACTCAGTCCTCCCTTGTCTGCTTGAAGCTTCCATTCCTGTTTCCAAACTACCATTACTTGATCCCACCCACACTTCTGTCTTTTTGAGACAGGGTCTCTCTATGCAGTTCAGGCAGGGCTTGAGCTCACTTCTGTAGCCCAGGCTGGTCTCGAACTTACACCAGTCCTCCTGTCTCAAAACAACAACAAAAAAGAATCCAGAAGTGAATTGTCTAGAGATGGGCAAGGGACTCAGTAAGTGAACCTCTGAGTTACGGGGTCCTGCTGAGGCCTGTATTGGCCTGTGAAGTTGGAATGCCTCAAAGAACAAGGTAAGGCACAGCTGAGACATTTGGCTCCAACCCCACTTAACTAAAAAGAGACTGTTGCTTCATACTTCTCAATCCTGAGGTGAAGAAGGCCTTTCTGGGGAACTCAGGCTTTCTGAGTTTACATTAAACATTTACATCAAAAGATGTTGACAGTAAAAAGCCAGTCATGGTTGCACACACCTGCAATCCTAGCACTCAGGGAGGCTGAGGCAGGAGGACTGTTGTAAGTCTGAGACTGTCTTGGGCTAGAAAGTGAGTCCAAGGCCAGCCTGAACTACCTAGTCAAGCCCTGCCTAAAAGACAAAGTTGACAGAAGATATGCTACCTTGAGTGTTCCTTCAGAATGCTCTCCTTAGGGATTAGGGAGATAGCTCAGTGGAGTAAGTGCTTGCCTGGGAAATGCAAGGACCTGAGTTCAATCCCCGGTCCCACAAAAAAACAAACAAACAAACAAAAAGAAACAATACTCTCCTTACTCGCACGCACCCCATCATTCCTGCCCCTCTGTGAAGCAGTTCTGTTCTTCCTTGGCTATTCACAGGTGTGATAAGAACAGTATGTACAGTGAAGGCAGCAGCCCAGTGCCGCCCAGTAGCGAGGCAGGCTTGTAAAAATGGCAGGGGGTCTTTCACCCCTTTATTCAGTGCATCTGGCTCTGTGCGACTGCTGGCTCTTCCTTAAAGTCAGGGACAGGAGGGAAACGAGGGAAATGTTCTGAATGGATCAGGACATCGCAGCAATCTCAAAAGCAACTAGACAGGAAAGCAAGCGCATCCAGACATGCTTCATAAAGAACGACGGATGTTCAGCGTACTGAGGCAGGTTCATACTTATGTTTTTTTGTGGGACCAGGGTTCGAACTCACGACTTTGCACTTGCCCAGCAGGCACTTGTGCCTCGGAGCTATCTCCCCAGCCTCTATAGTTATGTCTTTTACTGTAACATGTTTACTTTTTAAAAATCTTTTATTTGGTACAGGGTCTCTATGCAGCTTGGGCTAGTGACCCTCCTGTCTCAGTCTCCCCAGCCCTGGGATTACGGGTGTGCAGCACCATGCCTGGCTTTGGTGGCCGGCATACAGTACTGGGGATCTAACCTGGGTCCTTAGGCTTGCCAGGCAGGCACTCAGACTGCCGAGCTATCTTCTCAGCCCTTATTTTAACATATTTAAAATTTTATATACATAAATGACAGGAGTAGGATGGTGCAAGGCTGGCATAGCCCTGGGCTGGGAGCGCGGCCCATAGGAATTTTTGCAGCCGTTGGCCAGCTCTATGTGCCCTTCGTACATAATCGTCAGCCCTCAGGAAAGGCACCTGGTACAGTTTGGGTTGTTATTTGAATCTGTGAATTAAAACCACCTTGTCTTCTCTCTACTCTAGGACAGGGATCCCCAACCTCTTAGGCACTGGGAACTGATTTTGTGGAAGTTCTCCAGGGATGGTTCAAAGGAACGCGGACCTAGGGCTCAAAGGGCTTGTGCCCCCTCTGCAGAGGCAGAGCTTGGGCTGGGAATGCGTGCACAGGGAGCACACATTTAAGATCACTCTGTGACCTTGGACAGAGAAGCTGCTCTCACTGCTCACCTCCTGCTGTGCTGCCTGGTGCCCACCAGGCCAGAGGCCAGAGACCCTGACTTTAGGATTCCTGGCCTTACTGTCCCAGCCTTGCTGTCAACCTGCCCTGCTAGTCTGCTGAACTCCAGGATGGCCAGAGCTGCTCTCGCTTCCTGCAGCCATCTACATAACTAAGAACGCACCATCCCCTCTCCCCGACTCACCACTCACCCTTGTCTGAAAACCCAATCTCACCTTCCACAGGACAGCAGCCAAGCTGCCCTGGTCACCCCGGCCTGTCACACTGAGCACGCTGTTCCGCACAGCCTTTGTCCTTGGCTGGGGAGTGTGCTTCTCACCTGTCAGCCCCCAGAGACCAGGACGGTGCCTGGCCATGTGGTGGACACTGGACATAGGGCGCTGGGTATGCAACGGAGGGCAGAGGTGGAAGAGGACAGGAGGACATGTTGTCTGGAAGCAGTGGAAGTGACCTACGGACGGCTGCACACCACGCAGACCACAGGCCCAGCAGGAAGACAGAGGTGACTCGGCAGGAACTGCCGTCAGGAGGGAAACGCGGGGCCTGGGGTCACTACCTGCCATACTCCCCCAGGAGCCGCTGGACAGAATGGCTCATGCTGCAACCGCTGCTACAGCCATGATCTGGACCCCACAGGCGGAGCAGGTGGGAAAAAGCCACAGTGAGCAGAAGCCACAAGGAGCCACAGCACCAAACACGTGCTTAGCAGGGCCCTGCTCTCTAGCCTCCATGTAAAGCTCTCCAGAACACAGGGCCACCAAGAGCAACACAAAATGCGGGAAAGAGCAGTGAAAAGTGCGTTAGTCAAACATTGCCTATAGAAACGGTAAAATCACAGCTACTGGAAGACTCTAGCTTCTTGTTAAGAAGTGAACCACACACATAGGTGATCCCTGTGGAAAAGAAGTCTTCCTGCTGTCATTTTTCCCATCTGGGTTGTGATGTCACACTATGATTTGGGGACATCAGATTTCTTTCTTACCACTGTCTGATAACTACCTCAAAATAAACCACTATTATAAAAAGTGCTTTCATTTTCCAGGTGAGAGATGACAATAGTCACAGGCTAAATTTAGGACCATCTTAGATTTAATTTTTTTTTATGAAGAGAATAAAAAAATAATGGTATATTTCTCCACTTTCCTGGCCTTAGATTGGCTTGTCAGTCACTGTGTGGAACCAGAATAAAATGTAACTGTCAAAAAAAAAAAAAAAAAAAAAAATCAAAAGAAAAAGCCGGGCATGGTGGCGCATGCCTATAATCCCAGCACTCAGGGAGGCTGAGGCAGGAGGATTGGTGGGAGTTCGAGACCAGCCTGGGCAACAAAAGTGAGCTCAAGGCCAGCCTCAACTGCATAGCAAGACCCTGTCTCAAAAAGACAAAAAAAAAAAAGTAACTGTCATCCATCTCTGGCTACAAAAGGTGGAGCCAGAGCAGAGCACTGACCTAACACTAAAGACCCTGAATGCCAGCCCAGCATCACAGCTCGGGGTTTCATCATCTTGTATGATTTTAAGTTACACCGAGGAAGGAGTGCTGTGCTTTGCAGAACAAAATTTACATATGACAATTACAAACTGCCCCATGGGCAATTTTTTGGAGGAGCCAAGGTGTTCACAGAGTTACCACTCCTAATCCTTTGTATTGTTAGTAGTAGCAGTACGTTTGTTTGTTTTGACACAAGTGCTCCCTAAGACATCAAGTTGCCCAGCTGGGCTCAGAGTTTCAATCCCCCTGCCTCAGCCTGCCAGGGTGCTAAGATTACAGGCTTGCGTGAACAGCAGTCAAGCTGCCCTGGAGTCACCCTGGGCTGTCACACTGAGCATGCTGCTCCACACAGCTTTTGTCCTTGGCTGGGGAGCGTGCTTTTCACCTGTCAGCCCCTAGAGGTCAGGACAGTGCCTGGCTGTGTGGTGGGCACTGGACACAGGGTGCTGGGTAAATGGAAGGCAGAGGGCGTAGGGAACAGGAGGATGTCTTACATGGCCAGAAGCAATGGAAGTGATAGAAAATTAATTTCAAGCCCATAATATATAATTAATTTCATCTGTCAAAAATAACTTTACCAGTTTCAAAACAACAAAACAAAAAACCTACCTAAAAATGGTTTCTTTAAAAGCTATACATTTTCTGTAAAGAAAAAGTTCCTTGGTTATACTCAGGAAAAAAAAAAAAAAAAAAATCTGACTTGAAAATGACAGTTCCATCTAAAAGGAGTTCTTTGGAGGAGAACTCTGGAGTTCGCTATGTGCTATATTTTCTTCTTTTTTCTCTTCTTCTTTTCCACCGTTTCCACTGTCTTCCTCTTGCCTGGCATGAGGACACTCGCTTTGGCCGGCTTGTCACTGCCACCAACCAAGCCACGTTTCTGACAGTCAGGCTCTGACGCTGCCACCTCCTGCACCACATCACCAGGATCCTTTTTACTGGTCCCGGCCGGGTCTTTTTTCCTTACTAAAAAACAACAAAATACATTTAAAGAATGCTTCCCTTGCTTGTAATAAAATAAAAGAGGCTATCCAGGAGGGCAAGAGTGACCAACTGTTGAAATCTGCTCAGCTTCCCTTACCAGGAGAAGGCTCTGCCGGAGCAGGCAGGCCCACCTCCATGTCTGACCCTCTGTCTAGCCACACTCCAAGACACGTCAGCCTGGCATTAGTGTTCACTCCACAGAGTAAAGATGGCAGAACATTCTACAAGAAAAGAGAGGGAAATATAATGTAGGTAACAAGGGAATTCTGAGTATTTTTCTTTAGTATTTTTCTTTCTCCATAACCAGTTACCTTGACTTGAAATGTGTTACAGCCATGCATGGCACAGCAGTGTTTTGGTCAGTGACAGATCATGGCCCACACTGACAGGTGCAGACTGAACCACGGGTGTAAGCGCCCATCACCTCCCCAGTGATATAACTGCCTCCACATGCCCCTCAGAATGCAGCTTCATGGGAAGCGATGTGCATCTATATTTTCTTGAACATTAGACATACTGGAAGTTGTCTGCACTCTTGATTTATGACTGGTTTGATGAATAATATTCATCAAATACATACTGCAATGTATCCAGAAATGACCAATTCTAAGGCTATGGAACAGCTCTCATTCATTCATTTCTAAGGCCTAAAAACCAAAGAAGCCTGTACAAAGCAGTGTCTAACAAACCCTATTCACAGAATGCGACTGAGAGGAGGGAAGGATGCACGGAGACTCTAGAGGGACTTCAGAGGACGAACGTAGTCCAGAATCAATCAGGATGTTAGAGTCTGTGTGGCAAGGGCAGGGCTTTCCCCTTGTATCTGATGGAAAACCCTCGTATCCCAAAGAGAGAAACTCGCCTCAGCTGACTCAAATGCCAACCCACAGGCAGCTTGGTGGGGACCTGATTTATAAAACCATTAACATAAACCGTGGCAGGAAATTTTAAAAAGCTTAAAGATCTATGACTTACAACAAAAGTACCCAGCTTCACTTAACAAAAACAGGCAGCAAATTCCGGGTGGGAGTGTACTTACACTACACTAAGGCACTGACCTTGTCAGGCTTAAGCTTCCACATTTTGATGAAACCATCATTTGATGCTGTAACAAGAACATGATGCTCTGGAATTTCAAAACTGAACATACCTTTTACCCTAGAATAGAAACATTAATGCCACAAAAGAACGTCAGTTCCAAGCCATATGGTACCATCAAATTATACATAAAGCAAAAAACTTCTATGCTTGCTTCTTTCTATGGTACCAGGAATCGAACTCAGGACCTCGTGCTTGCCAGGCAGGTACTGGGCCCCCGAGCTACATCCCTGGCCCTCTCGTATGTACATGTCTATGTCTCTTGCTTTCCCAATACCTCAAGCACTTCCCAACCACTCAAAGGTGTCTTAAATTATGGCTATGCTTCATATGCCATCAGCTGATAAGTCATCTGCAGGCCCTAACATGGTGACACTGTCAATAGTGTTGTGAAGACAATCTGAGGATGCCTATAAGAGGATGATCTCAAAGAAGTAAATATGACTAAGGCAAAGTCCCTGGTCTCCCCAACTGTTAGTTCTGTGAAGAGAACGAAGGAAGGCTGCTTTCCAAGCAACGCCTCTCTCTCCCCAGGACACCACTGCTGGCCAAGCATCTGGGTTACAGAGGCTGCCCAACTGGCCTTTCTGCTTGCAGTTTTGCTCCCTAACAGCTTTTCAATGAAGTCAAACCATGTTAATTTTAGGCTTAAAATCTTGCCCTGGGAATGTGCATTAGAAAAGGACAGCAGCAGAGGAAGGGGCGGGGATGTGGATGAGGACCCCCCTGATGGGAGGCATGCCCTGCGTTCAATCCCAGGTGCTGCAGAAACAGTTCTTTGGAAAATAAGAAACACTGAGACAAAGAAGAACAAGAACATGCAGGTGACCCACAGAAAAGCACAACTCTGTACGTCAGCACCTTTGAAAACACCACAGTGGAAAAAACAGAGACTTGAAAGTCTCAGGAGCTGGTGTGGACCAGCTCTGTCACTTCCAAGCACAGCAACCCCGAACGACCTTCTCTGAGACACAGTATTTACTCCCTAGGCTACTGTAGGCATGTGGAGCTGGAGTCCATGCTACGGCCAGTATCCTGTGGGAGGGAGGGCAGGCACAGGAAGGAAGGATTGGGGCAGGGACAGCGGCTGAAGCACTGAGGACCTTGGTGTGTGTGGTACCTGGATGATAGCCAGAGCTCCTGCCTGCCCAGCGGATGCTCTGAGCTCTATGCCCCGCTGCCCCGCTGCGGTTTTTTATTATTCATCTATGCCTGACTTCAAGCTCCAAGTCTAACCAGCCTATGCACAAAGTCCGGATGATCGGTCCTGATCACAGCCATCACTTCTGCATTACAAAGCCCAAAAATATTGCATTCTTCATACACATTGCTATTGGTCTCTGCAGTCATTATAAAAACTGTTTCCTGAAACTGCTGCCTGTACATGTGTGACATATATTAATTCTCTGTACTACATGTGGACAGAACTGCTAGATACCTGTTTTCATGCGCTTTAAACTCACAGAGGCACACCAGTGATCCACAGTCAAAAAACCTCACTACTTCTTCATCTCCAGCCACTGCGAGGACAGAGTCCTAGGAGTGAGAGCAGGAAAGGTGTTCAGGACAGCGACTACCCACTAACTTTTTCTTCTCTTTTTGAGAAAAAAAGCGGTCTTGCTATGCAGTTCAGGCTGGCTTTCAATTCACTCTGTAGCCCAGGCTGGCCTTGAACTCACAGCAATACTCCTGACTCAGCCTCCACCAGGAATTTTTGACAGCTTACTGAAAGAAAGGTAACAGAAGAAACCCGTCTTTCATTGGTGATAGTGCCGCTAATGGCTGCAGTGTGAAGCTGGTAGACATCAATCTTGTTCAGGATGACAACCACGTATTTCTCCCCACTCGGGGACCATTCCACTATGTGAGCACCTGGAAGTTATAAAAGCAAGACTGATTTGATAAACAGAAAAGCAAAACGCTCAGAGTAATAAAAAGAGCAAATATTTACACTGCATATTTCCACATCCACTTGCTTACTTGATCTTCAAGACAAATTTATGGGACACATTTTGCAAGCTAACTCAAACAATCATTGAAGATCACAGCACCAGCTTGTGGCAGAGCCACAAGAACCTACATGCAAAATGGGAAAAGAAAATAACTGGAAACGTTTCTTTCACAGGAAACCATACTGGCATATAAAAAAATAAGCCTTTGCACACATAGATACACCTAAGAATGCTTGAGGACCAGGGAGATAGCTCAGTGGCCTAAGAGCCTGCCTGGCAAGTGCAGGATCCTGAGTTTGATCCCTGGTAAAAAAAAAAAAAATTAAAATTAAAATAAAAAAAATTACAGACCAGGGATATAGCTCAGCAGCATTAAAAGTGCCTGCCCAGAAAGCACAAGGTCCCAAGTTTGATCCCCAGCACCAGAAAAAATAAATAAATAAACAAATAATAATAATATTTACGAACATTCAGTGTACCACTAGTTTTTCTAACCAAAGATACTCACTTTGTTTTATGTTTTTAATGAAAGCAGATCTTCCTTCCACAAGATTCCATGTTCTGTAAAACAAGAAGCCTCCTTTTGGTGTGATCATCAACTGACTTAGGAGAAAAGCATATGCACAGTGAAGAACGATTTGGCCAGGCTGGCTAGTAAGCACCTGCCATTTTCCTGACAGCAACATCTTGATGTTTTTCCCTCCTTCCCAGTACTGGGGATTGAACTCAGGGCAGGGCCTTTGCACTAAACTACATCCCCAGCTTGCTGTCTCCTCATATTTTGAGACCGGGTCTCTATAACCTGCCCTGGCTAGGTTTGAACCTGCAGTCGTCCTCCCTCAGCCTCCCAGGGTGCTGACACTACAAGTGTAAAGTTCATGCTTTCCCACACACTTTTAGCTAATTATGCTTACTATGTTTTCAAAATGTTTCAGCTCCTAACCACTGCTTCTTCAGACCACCCTCCTCCTTGGCTCATAATTTTTTTTTGTCTTTTTGAGACAGGGTCTCGCTATGCAGTTCAGGCTGGCCTTGACCTCACTTCCGTAGCCCAGGCTGGTCTCGAACTCGCACTGATCCTCCTGCCTCAGCCTCCCGAATGCTGGGATTACAGGCGTGTGCCACCACGCCCAGCTTGGCTCACAATTTAGGGTGACACTAGCACATGCCTGAGCGCACGCCATTTTTAATACTACCATTATGAAGTAGATCATTAGCTCCCTTTCTGCCTTTCTGTGGCATTGGTGTCTTTCAGTGGCTGAAAACTGGAACAGCACAGTAATAAAGTCTACCATGGTAAACTACATAACTCGGCAGACACACCTTGGGGCACAGCTGACCTACCTTAGGGTCTTATCTGTGCCCACAGACAGCGCCAACTTGCCGGATGGGTGAATGGAAAGGAAGGTCACATGTCCTCTACAACGAAACCAACAGTTAGCTCCTGACTTGCGCAGTGCCCAAGGACGCCAGCAGGTGAGGGCGACTCACTTGTGTGCTTTCATGGACTTCAAGCACTCCCATGTCTTTACATCCCAGACACAGATGAGCCCGTCTTCCGCTCCACTGATTAAGTGCCTGTTGCCATAGAACTTTAGGCAAGTTATTGTGCCTGCAGAAAAACCAAGAGAGGCACAATTACACTGGCTCTGCACTCAGCTCCTCTTCCAGTTTGAAGCCCAGGCTAGGGAAAGTGAAGGACACATTGAACCCCTCATCCGTTTCCTAGGAAGTGCAATGAAAACAGTGTAAAGGAAGGTCAGTCCTAGCCAGGTCCGGGGGCCCACTCGTGTAACCCCAGCACTCAGGAGGTGTCTCAGCTACTCTTCTCTCATTGCTGGGGCAGATACCTGACTTCAGGCCATATTCAGCTGGCTCCAAGGCAGAGAGGCACATGGCAAAGAGCAGCAGTTCACTGTAGCAAAACAGGAAGGATGGCAACCGAGAGTCTGTCTCTCTGGCTCACCTATATTACTTCTAGGCTCTCCACCTCAGGCTGAATATAATACTCACACCCATAATCCCAGCCTTGGATCACCAATAATCTCAGTGAATCATGAGTTAATCTCTTTTGGTTTTTTTTTTTTTCCTTGTTTCAGAATCTTTATTTGTTTATTCACTCATTTTTTTACGGCCGGCTCAGCCCGCGCCCTGAGGGCAGGGCTGGCACAGCATGTGGTGCCGGGGATCGAACCGCGGTCCCTGAAGCCATCCAAGCTTTCCCAAGCAGGCGCTTTAGACCACTGAGCCATCCCGCCGGGCCCCTCATGAGTTAATCTCAAACTCTGGAAGTCCCTACCCTATGACTGCATGAGGCTTTGGGGGAACAACTAGACATAAACTGTTAACAGGAGGTTGAGGCAGGAAAATTGTGAAAAGTTCAAGATCAGCCTGAGCTACAAAGTGAGCTCAAGGCCAGCCTGAGCTCAACAAGACCAAAAAAAGAGTCAGTCCTGAGGGGGAAACAATTATCTACAATCTTTCTAGCCTCTAATCCATCAGACAACTTCACCATCACTATGGAAAACCCAACCACAGGTGAGAATTACTACTGTATGACTGCTTCAACTCCAGTGACCCCAGCCTACCGTGGACTTCAGTCCTATGCACTCAAGAGCTCAGGTGCTGACAACGCCCCTGCTGCGAGGCGCATCACACTAAGACACAGAGAAGGCACGTTCTATCTCCCAACAGGACTGTGAGCAGCCAAAATCTCACGACAAAAAAATCCTACATAAAAGACACATAATGAAAAGTCCAACTGAGGTCAAATGCTGAAGTAATAACACCTCCAATACCACCCTGAAGGACAGAAGCCTTACCATTGTGATGTACTAGGGCTCCATGTTCTATCTTCTTTTTCATATCATATATGTGAATCGTTTCATCTTTGCTGCCAGTGACGACAAAACGACTATTCACAGCCACTGCTGACAAGGAGGCAGTGTGGGCATGGTGTGTGAAGTCAGCCACTGACGTCCATTTCTGCTGAAGAGCAAAACGTGATCAAATGCAGTCGCATCACGGTTGCCTAGCAACATATTCTACAACCCATAGAAACTATCATTGGTCCTGCAAGTGGAAAATGCACCATGTAGTGACACGGAGATTAAAGGAAAGAACCCAAAATGTGAAGAATGAATGTGAGCAAGCGGTAAAGCAATGCTGGGTATCGAGACTCCAGAACCCAGTGATGTAGATGGACTAGACACCGAAATGCCACCCAGCTCTAATCATCTATTTACTCACATGTGAGACTTCCAATTCAATCAATCAACTGTGTAAACTTTTGAATTTTTTTACTAAAAACACGTCAGAGCCAGGTATGGTGGCACACGCTTGGAATCCCAATGCCCAAGAGGCTGAAGCAGGAGGATAGCTTTAAGTTCAAAATGAACCTGGGATATAAAATAAGTTCAACCACATGCCTGGCATCCTTCTAGGCAGCTAATATAGACAATAAACACAAAGCTCCTATTCTGGGCTGGTAAGATAGCTGAGTGGTCTAAGCATCTGCTTGGCAAGGAAGGACAGGGCCTAGGGTTCAACCCCTGGCACCACATGCTGCCCCTGAGACCAAGTATGGTAGGTAGTGCAAGCCTGTGATCCCAGTGCTGGGTAGTATTCAAGTATCATGTGTATTTCATAAATATGCACAATTATATGTCAAAGTCACAGGCTGGGGAGATAGCTTTGTGGTTTAAGCTCCTGTCTGACAAGTGCAAGGACCTAGATTCAACCCCCAGTACCATATGCCATGCCAGCTTGGAAACCCAGCGAGGTGCTGCACACTTGCAAACCCAGCACTGGGTAGGCTGAGATAGGAAGATCACTGCAAGTCTGAACTGTGTAGTGAGACCTTGTATCAAATTAATAAATAAAAGATTTTCAAAAGTCACAAAAATGTTCTTGTGGTATACAGGAGGTTGGCATTTCTTTACATGGAAAAATAAACTATAGATACATCTTGACAGCCCGTGTAGGTTTTCAGGATCTAATGAAAAATCAGCCTACTATTTTATTAAATTTGTGACCCAGTATTGTACAAAATGTTAAGGCTATGATCCATAACAATCCCTCTTAGGTAATGAAAATGACAGACATTCATTATTTACTGGAAACTTAACCTTGGTAGACAAGGAGAGTAAAAAGTCCCCAGGGTGTGGATCTTCATAACATAAGCGATACAGTAGGAAAGACATAACATGGAAAGAAATTACAGAACATGGAAGGCACTTTTCTGGGTGACAGAATAAAAAGGCACACGGCCCGCACAGTGGTCAAAGGGGCAAATGAGGCAATCCTGAGGTTTCGATGTCTTGACTTCTAGACCAGGATTATTTTATTCCCAAAGCAATTAGAGGGACTCTGCCATAAAGCAATTTCACTATTTAATGCACTTTCTTAACTATAAAACTACTGCCGGGCGTGGTGGCGCACGCCTGTAATCCTAGCACTCGGGAGGCTGAGGCAGGAGGATTGGTGCGAGTTCGAGACCAGCCTGGGCTACAAAAGTGAGCTCAGGACCAGCCTCAACTGCATAGCGAGACCCTGTCTCAAAAAAAAAAAAAAAAAAAAAAAAACTACTATTCCACATAAAGCATAGCTTCCACGGAGACCCTCTGTCAGGCAAATATAGTTAGTCCTCCCACCCACCCCCTTTTTTGACTCAGAATCTTGCTATGTACTTGAGGGTGGCCTTGACTCACTATCTCATCCTCCCGACAGCTGGGACTGCAGCGCGTCACTACTAGTGATTCTCATTTTACAAATGAGCTAAAATGAAGTAGCCTTGCGGGAAACCAAAAAAGCTGACTTCCCAAAAGTTGCCACGTAACAGCGAGTACTAAAGCTGAGGAGATGGGCAGAGGATGGGACAGGTGTGCAGGTGAACAGGAGGAATGACTTCCAAACTTTTATGGCGCTAACAGCGTAACTGGTTAGCAGCGATTCATTGTACAATGCAAATTAGCAATTTGCATTGCACAATCCAACACAAGACACGACAAATGTTCTTGGTGACGGACACATCAAAAGTTAACTACTACGCGGGTCTTACGTGCATTTTGCAAAACGTTTACTTCGTCTTTTAAACGGGCTGTTTTTTACTCAAAGCCCGAGAATGGTTCATCAGACAACTCTCAGACATCGGACCAGGATAAACAGCACAGGCCATAACGTTTACTTTAACCACGTGGCCACCAAACAGGCCGTCCCGCCCCTTCCCGGCAAACCCTCCGCCCGCCGGACCTCACCTCGTGGTCGCCACTCGCCTTTGGCTCCGGGTGCACAGTGAATCCGAAAAGGACCTGCTCGTAGCTTCCAGCCACCAACTCCATCTAGCAGCTCTCAAGCTTCTCCGGGAAGCAGGCGCGGCGCGGAGATGACGGCACCAGAAGCAAAAGGAAGGAGGGGGGTCCTTGCTGTGTCGGCGCCCAAATTGTGCGTCACGGGGCAGTGTTGCCTGGATACAAGGAAAGTTTCTGCGCCGTAAGCCTTCCAGGCAGATAATAAGAAAGGACAACAGCAGATTACAAGGAAAAACAATAAAAAAAAATGGGAGTAAGTAGGCAAATTCTAGGACGCCATGAACTGAGCAAGCCTAATGAAGTGGGGCGGGACATCCTCTGAGTGAGGCCCCCATTTCCGGAACGTCAGGAGGCGGGACCAGCTTCAGGTTGGTGGGCTGGGGCTTCTGGAGGTGAAGTGAGGTTAAGCGAAGAGTTCTCTTTTTGTACAAGAAGGCATAGAAAGAGCCTTTGTTTCACTACAGGGACGGGAGAAGGATTTAGAGTTCGCAGTGTTAGTGCAGCGAGGCAGAATTGGCGACCCTAGAACAGAAGCCTCGGGTCGGATCGGCCTGCGATGTGGCTCATACCCGGAGAGGGAGGAGGACCCCTCAGCTAGGGCTGTACAGAGCGGAGTGGCTGCGGGAGGACCCGGGTGACCGCGGTGAGCGATCCAGGAGGAAGGCTCACCTCATCCTAACCCTGCTTAGGGGATTAAAAAAGGCCGCCTTTTACAAAAAGTTCGAGATTTCCATAAGGTTAGACGGAGGGATGTGTTGGAAATCACAGCTTCCGTACCAACTCTCAGTGCAGTAATATTAGCTCTATCAGTTCTCACAAACATTGTAGTGGGGCGACTTGATAAGCGGGGGTCAGTGCACCCGTCCCTGGAAAGTCTTGAACTGTAATAAAATCCTTCTGTGTTTAGGCCGCCGCCCCCCCCCCTTTTTTTTTTTTTTTTTTTTTTTTAATGTTTTTGGTTATCTTTTGTGTTTAGGGCGTTTAATTCCTGTTTGCGTTTGGAGAAACGATTTTGGGGTTGCGTGGTCATTGTAACCAGGGGAATGGAAGCCATTGTGTGGGCACCGTGTGTGTACCTCCAAGTCATTTTTACTTGGAAAAAAAAAAAAGAAAAAAATTGGTGGAACCAATCACAGACCTCAGAAGACCTAGCATCAAGGCCGAATGTTGGAGAAGGTGGCGACTGGTGGATAAATTCCAGGAGTATTGAATCCCCAGAAAATATTTGCAAAACTATGGATATACATTTGTAGAAGAAAGCGTTAATAAAATTTATTTAAATTTTCAAACAGTAATGCCTCACTGAGAGTAAAATCCTCTTAACTACAGGTTACATAAATGCTGAGTTAGGTCCAGAAAAGTGACTTTGAAGACCACGCAGGTAAGTAGCAGTGCTGCTGCTTCTGTGTTTCCGAGGCCTTGTGCATTCTTTGTCACAGAGAACAAAGCAGCATTTCATTTATGGCCACGAGTTCGTAACTTGCTTGGGTCGTTACGTATTCCCTGGGTAAAGGCACGTAATGCGAGGTTATATATCTGTTCAACTGGATTGGAACCGAGTACACTTTCTCCAAAACCCTGTTCTCCACACACAGGATGTAAAAAGCCATCCGATTTCCTCATGCAAGCTGCAGTTGCCAAGAAACAGCCAACTGTTGAGAATTAAATAACCATCACCAGAGCACAAGAAGATTTGTTTTTAGTTTTGCTTTTAAATTATTAATTGATTTCTGCACTGATTCAGTTCTTCAGCAGCTCTTTATCATAAACAACTCGATTTGGTTTGCCGGCAAACAAACAGCTGCTTTTCTGTCTCGCTGGCAGTCAGGTGGGTAGCCTGCATCGGGAGTGGGAAGATATGGAGAAAGATTAGCCATGTAACAAGACAATAACAAGTGACCTGCACAGTGACCCTTGATTTTAAATCCTTTTAAACTGCATGAGGTTTTAATCCCAGAGGGCTTTGTTCCCTTGTATTTCAGAGATGAGGGAAACAAAGATAGAGGTTTTCCCTGTCCCTGGACACTGAATTTTGCCCTAATAGAACAATCCAGGTTAAATAATACTCAAGGCTTGCATGGGGATGGGAGGCATAGAAGCAAGGCCCTTTGTTAGGTAATTTATGCAACAGACTCAACATGAATACAGTAGGGATCAAACTTAAGTCAACCTTTAGAACTACAAATGCAGCAGCTTAGTTAAGATTGGCCCAGCCAGGAAGTGGGTTACATAACAGGTACAAAGAAAGAAAAAGGCCCTTTGGGAGCAGGACAGGAGGAGTTCATAGGTTCTGATCACCCACCTTAGTGATTGATGACTGTCTGGACTTCTGGACCAGGAGGTAACAATTGTAGTACAGTTGAAGTCACTGCTGACCCCTTAGCAAGAGACATAGGTCTGACCATTGCACCTTTATCTTGAGGCCTGGTCTTTAGAGGCATTTCCAGCCACAATTCTGATGTCTTTTTTTTTTTTTCCTGACTTCCATAATGGCCCAGTTCCTCTCTGTATATTAATTTCTTTCTAGCCTTTTTTTTTTTTTTTTTTTCTGTATTTAGGGCAAGATCTACAGGTTGTGCAGGGACTCACCATGTAGACATACTTGTAGTGATTCTCCTGTTTGTAGCCACCCAAGTGCTGGGATTACAGGCACAAGTCACCATGCCCAGTCTCAATAGCTGTCTCAGTGTGCCCCGCAGGCAGGGCACACTGGGATCCAACCCCAGCCACTGCGCTGTGCCTAAACAGGTGCTTTAGGCCCTTCTTGCTAGCCTTAACCAGTATATTTTGTTGAATGATATCTGAGCTGCTATAGTAGTTATTTAACTGGATATAATAAAACAAGTAGGCTGGGCTGTGTGGCCCATGGCTACAATCCCAGCACTTGGGAGACTGAGGCAGGGGAATCAACATGAGTCATAGCCCAGCATAGGCTACACAGTAAGACACACAATTCCAGAGTGGAAAAACAACACCAGTGGGGTTTAAACGAAACAGTTAAGTGGATGAAATGGAACAATACCAATGTAAGACTGGTGGAGGAAGTCAGTGGTAGCAAAGGACCCAAACATGCCCTGTCTTTTGGGTTGGTAGAAGGCTTAAACTGGGTCTCTTTAAAGCACAGTGGAGGGGCTGGGGAGATAGCTCCGAGGCACAAGTGCCTGCTGGGCAAGTGCAAGGTCGTGAGTTCGAACCCTGGTCCCACAAAAAAAAAAAAAAAGCACAGTGGGAATGTTTTGCCTATGTTGGGTCTGAAGGTGCAGCAGTCAAAAGACTGCAAACAACATGGGCAACTATTGGACAAGAGAGAGAAAAGGAATAAAAACAGGTAAAGAAGAAGTTAAACTATCATTATTTGCAGATGCCATGATAGTCTACTTGGAAGACCAAAAAAAAAAAAAAAAAAAACTCCACCAAGAAGCTACTAGAATTAATACTCAAACTCAGTAGCACAGCAGGATACAAAGTCAACACACAAAAGTCAATAGCATTCCTTTACACAGATAACAAACATACTGAGAGAGAAATTAGAGAAACAATACCTTTTATAATAACACTGCAGAAAATGAAATACTCAGGAGTTAATCTAACTAAATAAGTAAAAGATCTTTTCAATAAAAACTACAATACTCTGAAAAAAGAGATTGTACAGGATTTCAGAAAATGGAAAGATATTCCCTGCTCCTGGATAGAAAGAACCAATATTGTGAAGATAGCCTTACTTCCTAAATTGGTATACAGATTTAACGCAATCCCTATCAAAATACCATCAGCATACCTCACAGACCTGGAGAAGTCATTCCTAAAATTCATTGGGAGCGAGAAATGACTTAGAATAGCAAAGACAATCCTGGGCAACAAAAATAAGGCAGGAGGCATTACAATTCCTGACCTAAAATTATACTACAAAGTCACAGTGATAAAATAAGCATGGTACTGGCAATAATAATAATAATAATAATAATAACAACATAAATAAACCTGAAGATCAATTAAATACATTAGATGCAGAAGCAAATGCAAACACAGGCAGCCAATTTATCTTCAACAAAGAGGCCTAACTTGCTTACTGGAAGAAAGATAGTCTCTTCAACAAATGGTGCTGGAAAAACTGGCTCTCTACATGCTGAAAACTAAAACTTGATCCAGGTTTATCACCATGCACTAAACTAAAGGCAAAATGAATTAAAGATCTAAATATTAAAACAGAAATACTAAATCTCCTGGAAGAGAAAGAAGGAGGAAATCTTAAAGACATCAGGTTAGGCAAACAGTTCATGGAGAAAAGTCAAAATGCATGTGTAACACTTGAAAGAATCAATAACTGGGACCTCTTCTTGCTGAGTTTTTCCAGGTCAAAAGAAATTACCAACACAGTCAAAAGACAACCCACAAATTTCACAAAAACATTTAACTAATAAGTATTCAGACAAAGGTCTTCTATCTGAATTTATAAAGTACTAAGAAATGTTAAGGTCCCAAAACTCAAAGACCCAATCCAGAAATGGTTATCTGAGATGAATACACACTTCTCAGAGGAATGAATACTAGAAGCTTATAAATACATGAAGAAATGCTCCACATTGCTAGTCATCCATGAAATGCAAATTAAAACAACACTTAGATACCATCTCACTCCAGAAAGAATGTTTATCATAAAGAAATAAACCAACAACAAATGTTGGAGAGGCTGTGGGGAAAAACGAACACTTCTCCACTGCTAGTGGGAATGTAGACTGGTGCAACCATCATGGAAGTCAGTGTGGAGACTCCTTAAAAAATTAGGACTGGAAATCCCATTCAATTCAGTGATCTCCCTACTGGGAATTTTCCCAGAAGAACTGAAAACATCATATCATAGTGATGTTTGTCCACTTATGTTTATAGGAGCACAATTTGTGATAGTCAAATCTTAGAAACAACCAAAATGCCCATCACCTGAAGAGTGGTTGAAAAACATGTGGTGTTTTTATAGTGGAATATTACTGAGCCATAAAGAATGATAAGGGGCCCGGCGGGATGGCTCAGTGGTCTAAAGCGCCTGCTTGGGAAAGTTTGGGCGGCTTCAGGGACCGCGGTTCGATCCCCGGCACCACATGCTGCGCCAGCCCTGCCCTCAGGGCGGGCTGAGCCGGCCATAAAAATGAGTAAAAAAACAAAGGCTCTGAAACAATAAAAAAATAAATAAATTTAAGCCGGGCGTGGTGGCGCACGCCTGTAATCCCAGCACTTGGGAGGCTGAGGCAGGAGGATCAGTGCAAGTTCGAGACCAGCCTGGGCTACAAAAGTGAACTCAACGCCTGAACTGTACAGCAAGACCCTGTCTCAAAAAGACCAAAAAATAAATAAATAAATAAATAAATAAATTTAAAAAAAAAGAATGATAAATTAGAAGACTTCATATATAGGTGGATGCATATAGAATGTATACTCATAAGTGAAATAAACCAGACCTACATGTGTAAATATCATATAGTCTTCCTAGTATAAGAACACAAAACAAATGAAAGGCATAACACAGCTGAATGAAAATCAGGAACTTAAGGATGAAACAACGAAGAGACAGCAAGCAGAAAAGTTACGAAGTATGGCAGGGGCAAAACTATGCACTTATATACACAGGATGAATTAGACAGTGGTCCTAAGAATCTCCAATAGGTTTTTGACACTCAGCGTAGCAATGTGTAAGACTAAAACCATGCTTCGAGTGCCTGTCATTGTGGTCTTTTTTTTTTTTTTTTTTTTTTTTTTCCATCTTTTTGAGACAGGGTCTCACTATGCAGTTCAGGCTGGATTTGAGCTCACTTTTGTAGCCCAGGCTGGTCTCAAACTTGCACCAATTCTCCTGCCTCAGCCTCCCAAGTGCGGGGATTACAGATGAGCACCACCATGCCTAGCTCCATTATGGTCTTTTAGATGTATGCTGCTTTTAATGTAATTTCAATTATTGCTATACTTGCTCAAGTAAATGTTTGTTTTAAAAGAAAATAAAAAAGGATAATGAAAGAGAATATGACAAGGAAAAATGCCACAGGATTGACCTGCTGCTATATTCTATTTGCTTAGATTTCCAAATTTCTGTGTAAAATTGTGTAACAGTTTGTTTTTTTTTTTTTCTTTTTTTTCTTTTTGAGACAGGGTCTCACTGTGCAGTTCAGGCTAGCTTTGAGCTCACTTTTGTAGCCCAGGCTGGTCTCGAACTCACAACGATCCTCCTGCCTCAGCCTCCCAAGTGCTGGGATTACAGGCGTGAGCCACCACGCCCAGCTCTGTAACAGTTTTTTAATTACATTCTATAGCGATTTATAGGTGTATCAATGATTGATTGAAAATGCCAATTCCATGTTAAGCCTAAGGCATTTAATATTCAGAAAGACAGTGATGTTAAGCTGAAGTACCTATGTTATAGAGTAATAGTATCACTAAGCTTCTCGTCTGGAGGGTTAAGAACTTAAATTTGCAGACCAAAATATTAGAAAAAAAGAAGGGCTACAAGGATAACCAATATTTTGGCACTAGCCCTTCAAGGTCAGTGAGGACTCTGAACATAAGAAAACCTGTATTGTAACATCCTATAACTCAGTGGTTTCCCAGATTTTCTGTTCAGGGAGATTATGGGGCCCCAGAGGAAAGGGATTCATGATGTATATATAGTGTGCCTAAAGACAGTCACCTAGAGAGAAAGCATTCTCTCAGGCTTTCACAGAGAGCAAACTGGCCAAGCAAGGGCTATGACTCATCCATAAGGCTGACACTGACAAAGGTTTTGCAAAACACTGTACATGGTTTCAAGATAAATCCAGAGGAGATTTGACCGACCTTATCAGATGCAAAAGTTACATGTTTTGTTACATAGGTCTTGCTATAACTTGCTCTTAACCACACAGCAGAAAAGTTTACCTATGAGGCATAAAATGTAAAGCCAGATTAGTATGCTGAGCTTCAAAAGGCTAAAATCACCAGCTTCTGACATGGCCAGTTCTGCCAATAACCCACTACTATCATGGAATATTGGACTATGTATACAACTACATTATGGTAGTTAAATGAGAAATATTTATACCAATAGTGTTTAGAAAAGTTATCATCTCTGCATCTTGTACTCTGAGCAACTATGAAGACAACAATATGCATTATGTTAATTATGTGGCTGTCCTACTAACGTTTCGAAACTGTCTCATTGTTATTTCTTATTAAAAGTAATAAAAAAATTAAATTAAAATTTTTTTAAAAAGTCAGGGTTCTGTTTGGCTTTTGTTTTTGCAGTACTAAAGATTGAGCCCAGGGTCTTTCTGGACTGACTTATATCCCTAGCCATTTTTTATTTTGAGACAGGGTTTCACCAAGTTACTAAATTGCTATTTTGAACCCAAATTTGTGATCTTCCTGTTTGAACTTCCCAGTATTACAAGGAACACACCACCACGCATGGCTGAGCTGCTGTTTTAAATACATTGTTTACAAGTACTGCTGCCTTTAGCATATTTCATTGTTCCTTAAAAAAAAAGAAAGAAAGAAAGAAAGAAACCTGAATGACAAAGGCCAGACATGGTGGTGCACTCCTGGTGGCCCCAAACTGGAGGCTGAGGTAGCAATGAGAGGGGCAAGAAAACCCCTAACCTGCTATATGTCTAGCTGTGCACTTTTCTTTTCTTTTTAAAGAAATTTTTTTTTTCTTGTTTCAGAACCTTTGTTTGTTTATTCACTCATTTTTATGGCCGGCTCAGCCTGCCCCAACGGCAGGGCTGGTGCAGCATGTGGTGCAGGGGATCAAACCTAGGTCCCTGAAGCCGCCCAAGCTTTCCCAAGCAGGGGCCTTAGACCACTGAGCCATCCTGCCGGGCCCTAGCTGTGCTCTTTTTTTAAAGAATTTATTTATTTATTTATTTATTTATTCATTCATTCATTCATTCATTCAGAACTTTTGTTTGTTTATTTATCTTTATGACCGGCTCAGCCTGCCCTCAGAGCAGGACTGGCACAGCATGTGGTGCCGGGGATTGAACCATGGTCCTTGCAGCCGCCCAAGCTTTCCTAAGCAGGCGCTTTAGACCACTGAGCCATCCTGCCAGGCCCATAGCTGTGCTCTTTAAAATTGAAAAATGAATCCTAGGAATAACAAAGGGTAAGAGTAGTGTCTTAAGTTACTCTTCTCTCACTGCTGGGATGAACACCCAACACTCAAAATGAGGGAAGGAAAGGTTTATTTAGCTCACAGTTACTGGAGGTTTCAGTCCATATTCAGCTGGCTGCAAGGCAGAGAGGTACACAGCAGAAAACAACCTTTCATGGAGGCAGCTCAGAGCGAGAGAGCAGGGAGAGCTAGCGGCAGCTCAAGCAGCTAAGTGCTCTTCCTCCCTTACACTGAAGTGCAAATCGCCTGTCCCAGGGCAGGTGCAGCGTCCATTTGCACAATAATCAATTACAAATTCCAGAAGCTGCTCCATGACTGACTGAAGTGTTGGGGAGACACCTATGCACCCGAACAAGCAGAATCTAAATACTGGGGGAAGAAGCTTCTGTAAGAGGCAGGAGTCCCACGCAGATTGCAGAGGACCCAGCTTTTCCGGGCAATTTTATAGAGCAAAACTATGAATGGAGGTAGTTATTAAACTAATAGTATTACACATACGATCCCTTAGGTAACATGGATACGATGGGAAGTCACAGGGTGGGCACAAGGTGGGACGAGACTATGGCCAGCTAAGAAGTTTAAGAGCATACCTGCTCAGGTAATGGATTAAAGGGGGATCAAACAGGAAATCGAATCATGTAGCAAGCACGTGCGGAGCAGAACAGGGTCACAGGGTCTCTTCCTAGGTTCCCCAAGGCGATTTAGAATACCACTCAGTTGTTTTCTGTTGTTTTTTGTTTGTTCGTTTCTGTAGTGCCGGGGACTGCCTTCAGGACCTTGCACTTTCCGGGCAGCTGCTGTGCTGCTGAGGTACTTTTCCAGCCCCCAGTCACTTGTTTATCCACAACAGAAGTGCGTGGGCGTATTTTTTTTTTTTTTTTTCTCTTGAGGTCTGGCCCTCAAAGGACGTGTCTCCCCCACAGGTGCAGTGCACCGCAGCTTCAGCCTCAGCCCTTGAGGCCTTGGCCCTATCCTGCTACCTAGGATGTTCTTACCCAACCTTGCTGTCCACAGTAGGAGGCTCACAAATTCAAGCACCACCTGGGCCGACTTTAAAAATAAAAAATGAGCTGGGCGTGGTGGCGCACGCCTGTAATCCCAGCACTCGGGAGGCTGAGGCAGGAGGATCGGTGTGAGTTCGAGACCAGCCTGGGCTCCAAAAGTGAGCTCAAGGCCAGTCTGAACTGCATAGTGAGACCCTGTCTCAAAAAGACAAAAAAATAAAAAATAAATAAAAAATGATACAAGGGCTGTGGCTGTAGGTGCCAAGGCCCTAGGTTCAATCCCTAATATCATTAAAAACCAGAAAAGACAAAAGCTCAAGCAATGGGAATATTCCTTTATTTTTTTTAAGTTTTTATTTAATTTAATTAATTAATTTATTTTTTCTTGTTTCAGAACCTCTGTTTGTTTATTCACTTATTTTTATGGCCGGCCGTCCCGAGGGCAGGGCTGGTGCAGCATATGGTGCCCGGGATCGAACCGCGGTCCCGGAAGCCGCCCAACCTTTGCCAAGCAGGCGCTTTAGACCACTGAGCCATCTTGCTAGGTCCGAGAGTATTCCTTTAAAATCTTACCCTGTGCCTGTACTGACCTAGGTACGTGTATTAGAGAGAGGGAAGGGGAAGCCACTTCTCAACCTCGTACTTTTGCAGCTCATTGAAATAAAGATTTCCAACAGAAGGTATTAAAAAAGAACCAGTAAGTGTTGTATCTAATGGTTGTTAGCAGATAAAGAAGGAAATATCAGACTGGTATTTGTCCTTACATTTTATTTATTGATTGATTGATTGATT
Source organism: Myocastor coypus (assembly GCA_004027025.1). Lineage (NCBI taxonomy): Eukaryota > Metazoa > Chordata > Mammalia > Rodentia > Myocastoridae > Myocastor > Myocastor coypus. The sequence goes on along the minus strand of PVJA010017421.1, from coordinate 11,927 downwards.
GATTGATTGTCCTTACATTTTAGATATTAAAACCTGTATTATCCCAGGAGTACAATAAAGGTATCTGGGTCCTTCGTAGTTGACCAATGCCCCCACACACACACACACCTGATTACCCCAGGCCTTGAGGGAGGAGCAGTTGCAAAGTCCCCCAGGACTCCAGCTGGTCTCCATGCATCCCTGCCTCAGTCCCATGTCAGGAAGGAGCTGAAAACCAAGCCCTTACCACCCTGGCAGGAACTGTCACTACCCATAATTCCTCCCTCCAGGTGGCCACCTCAGGCCTTGGGAAGGGGTGGATCTTCCACCGGCTCAAATTTTCTGAGGAAGGATAAAAGCGGTGGGTTCCAGCATTCTTTGAGAACGTTTCTGCATAAATGGTCAGGTGGGAGAACTTGGCAGGTTTTCCCACAGCTCAAGCAAGTAACTGTTACTCTCCTGGCCAAGGTAAGTAGATTTTTCCCTCCCGAGTTTGAATGAAATTGACAGCTGTTAGCATTCTGATTAACAGTCCTTTCAGTAGCTCTGAGCAGAAGTGTTTTTAAGCAGGTGAAGCAGAAATCACGTTTACTTTATAATGCCTGGATAAAGAGGAGGGAGGGTCCAAGCTTGTAATCCTAGCACCCAGGAGGCTGAGGCAGGAGGATGGCTTCGAGATCCAGGCCAGCCTGAGCTACATGGTGAGACCCTATCCCCAGATATCGCCCAAGCCCAGGAAAACAGAAAACGTGGTTGTGAGATGGTGAGACTGGGCCCTGGCTGGTAGCGGTCATCATCCCTCATTCCTGTCTTAGCTCTGCCTTTTGAGTGCAGCTGGATCTTCAGCCTAGGTGTGGTCTTAGGGCTTTCCCACACTGCCCTCCAAGGGCTGCAGCTGGCATTCGACCTCAGGTATTTTTTACGAGGCCACTGGACACCCAGCTGGACCTTCAGTGACGCCCAGGTAACCCTCACTGAAACGACTCTTGGAGCCCACGTGGTGGTCGTGCGAACATTTTCCTATCTTTACCCATCCATGTCCTCGCATTCAAATCCACAGCCTGCTGCATGTCAGATGTGCCCAGTTTGTGTACCCAGAAATCCAAGAGTGAATTCCCAAGGACAGCAGAGGTTAAGAATAGAGAGTATTTACTGAAGGATAGCTTCTGAAAGGGTGCTGCAGCCAAGGTCCTTTGTCACAGGAAATTTATACAGCAAAGTCACAACGCAGGTCACCCTGCCATCAACCTATGGGCGTCCAAGTGTGGTGCTTAGCCAGTTTTATCCAGTAGGGAAGCAAGTCACGTAGCAAGGTACGTGCTTCTCATGCACCTGTTTGATTGGGCCCACCTGGCCCTGTTTGAGTGGCATCACTGGAGCAGGTGATACCAATCACAGCACAATCTCGAGTTACTTCTCCCTCACGGAGGCCTGAAGGCCGGGTCATTACATCTTTATCTTGAGGCGTGGCTGTTACGGTTTGTGTCTAGTTGTCCCCCCAAAGCCTCATACAGCCAATGGGGTGGTTTCTAGAGTATGTGATTAATTCATGATCTGATGCTGGGTGTCAGGGCTAAGCTGGGCCAGGGGGCAGAGAGCCGGAATAGAATATAAGGGAAAGGGGAGAGGCCTGCCAGCTGCTGCAGCCACTGCCCCCCCCTTTGCTCTTTTTCGCTGCCATGAGCTGCTGCCCTCTGCCATGTGCCCCTCTGCCTTGGAGCCAGCCAGGCATGGACTGAAACCTCCACCATCTGTGAATTTGGGGTGTTTGTCCCAGCAATGAGAGAACAGTAACCGAGACACTAGCTTTCTTCCGAAGTGCCTCCAGCCACATCTTTAGTGAGTGTGTCCCTGCCTTTTGCTCTGACTCTCAAGGGCCAGGCCCTATCTGGCTACCTACTAATTTCTGTTTAATTTGCCTGGTTATAATAGATTATTTTATATTAAAGCAGGAAAAAAGTCAAAACAAGATAATGGGAGAGTAATAATAGTTAATGCATTGCATATTGTTATCTTTAAATTCGTTACTCAAGAGTGTACGATACAGGCATTAATTGTGCAAGCAATATTAGCACACTTTTAATGTCCTAAGTGAAACTAGTACCATAACCATGTTAACTATCTCTTAGCTATAACTACGTTAACTAAATATATTTATATATTTTCACTTTCCCTTTCTTTTCTCCTTTCGCCCATCCTAGTTTTTCTTTCCTTTTGACCAGTTTCTTTCCATTTCATAGCATCTTTTTAACATCTTGGTTCTTACTCTTTCAGCTTCTCACACTAGTGAGACAATATGATGTTTACACATGTGCATCTGGTTTATTTCACTTATGAGTATGGCCTTAAGCTGCATCTGTTTGCCTAGAAAAGTCTCAAGTTTGTCTTTTCTTATGACTGAGTAGTACTCTGTCATACTTTAAAAAAAATCTTATTTGTCCATTCCTTGGTTGATGAGCCTTTGGGTTGTTTCCAACATATAGCTATTACAACTTGTGCTGCTATAAACATGGGTGCACATACTTCACTGTGGTAGCATATTTTAAATTCTGGGAGGACCCCCAGAAGGGGCCTGTCTGGGCCAGATGGCACCCCTAGGCCTAGATGTTTTAGAAATCACCACACTGATTTCCACAGTGGTTGTACCAACAGTGGAAAAGGGTTCCTTTTCCCTCCCGCTGCCCCTCCAGTATTTGATATTTGCTGACTCCTTGATGCTAGCCATTCTTTCTGGGGTGAGATGGAATCTCAGTGTTGTTTTAATTTGCATCTCTTGAATGACCAGTGATACTGAACATATTTGCATATATTTATTTGCTGTGTGTGCCTCTTTGTGTGAGAAGTGCATATTCATCTCAGGTGCTCATTTTTGGAGTGGGTCTTTAAATTTGGGAGGTCTGGTTTTTTTTTTTTTTTTTTAGTTCTTTAGATGTTCTTGATAATAATCCTTTGCCTGAGGACCAGCTGCTGTGTATAATTTGATACCACCTCTGTGGCTGAGCTTTGTGCCTGGTACAATGACTCCTTGCTTAAGTATGGGCCGAGCAGGGAGCGTGTTCTTGACTTGCTTGTGTTTACAAGTTTAAGGAGAGCTGTGTTTCAAAAGCTCTAAAAGTTCCCCTCTAGGGGCTAGGGTGTACTCTAGTGTTAGAATTCATGTTTAGTATGTTGTTCAATCCCCAGAACAGGGGAGAAAAAAAAAAGGAAATTCTTTATTTGGATGCCCTGTGGTTTTCCATCACACCCTTTATCTGACATTTGAAATGTGTTAGTGTTTTAATGAACTTCCTCTTGTTTTTTTTTTTTTTTTTTCTGAGAGTGAGTACATTTCTGGATGTGGAAGGCATAGATTAGAGAATGTAATGTTTTTTGTTTGTTTGTTTGTTGTTTTTTTCTTGTTTCAGAACTTTTGTTTATTTATTTACTTTTATGACCCACTCAGCCTGCCCTGCATGTGGTGCTGGGAATCGAACCGCAGTCCCTGCATCCGTCTAAGCTTTCCTAAGCAGGTACTTTAGACCACTGAGCCATCCTGCCAGGCCCCAGAATGTAATGTTTATTTATTTATTTATTTTAAATTAGTCTTTTTTTCTTTTAAATAATTATTTTATTTTATTTTTTTCTTGTTTCAGAACTTTTGTTTGTTTATTTATTTTTATGGCTGGCTCAGCCTGCCCTCAGGGCAGAGCTGGCACAGCATGTGGTGCCAGGGATCGAACCGCGGTCCCTGAAGCTGCCTAAGCTTTCCTAAGCAGGCACTTTAGACCACTGAGCCATCCTGCCGGGCCCCAAGAATGTAATGTTTAAAATGTACACTTATGAGAGGGCTGAGGAGATAGCTCCATGGCACAAGTGCCTGTCTGGCAAGTACAAGGTCGTGAGTTCAAACCCTGGTCCTGCCAAAAAATAATAAATTAAAATAAAATAAATAAAATGTACTTATGAAGGGGCTGGCCAAATAGCTCAGGGAATTAAAGCATCTGCAAGCACAGGGGACAGGGGTTCAGTCCCCAGCCTGCAGTGCCAGCCCCACCCCCAGGGCACACTGAGATGGCAATTGAAACTGGGTGTGGTGGCACAGACCTGTAATCTCAGCTCTTAGGAGGCTGTAAAGAGGCAGATCACTATGAGTCTGATCTAGTAGTGAGACTTACCTAAAATACAAAAAAATAAAAACAAAACGTACTTATCAAAAGGCCTGCATGGTTTTCTCCTGCTCTTCTGTATGTGATTAATCAATCGGATGGGGCGACGCTGGCCCGTTATTGAGCATGAGTGGCTTGCAGACATTCCCTGGTATCTATGAGCCATGGCTGCTGACTTATGCCTGTTTTTTTTTTTTTTTTTTTTCCTCAAGTTATGGATTTATTTTAAAGAAAAAGTCATTTAAATCACATTCCCATTGTTAAATGATAAATGCTCTTCTAATTCTATGTAAAAAAAAATAAGAAATCTTATTAGTAAACACCAAAAAAATGATTGAGGAAAGAAGAAATGTCACAAAAGGATTGGGACAGCAGTAATTTGAGGGTATCTCCATAAGATAATTCTCCACATTAAGTTTAAACAAACCAATGTTCTAAATTTCAAAAAAATTTTCAAATCATCAGCAGTTAAGAACTACTGAGTTTCACACTTCTCCCACCAACACAGTTCAAGGGTCACTAATAATCTAGGTCTTTCCAGAAAGTTGATGCATAACCCTGAGAATTTCTCCTGACAGCCATGTGCTAGGCCCTATATTTGCCACCGCCTCAGTTGGTGCTGCTGTTCCACTTGTGATTCTCAGCCACGAAGACAGTAAGAACCAGGATCATAAAGAAAGAAATCTCTGTCTGCAGGGCTGTTCTGCAAAACCTGTACAACTTTTGAGCCACATATGCGAGAAAAACTGCTATAGGAGTAGACCAGACCCTAAGAATTTATCTGCCAGACTCTATAGTTTCTCAAAAAAGTTCTCATCTAGCTCCTAGTGCTTGCACTCACATCTCTCCCCCTCAATCTGTCCTGTCATCATTTGGGAGCAGTTTGTCTAGAAAAGCATTGCTCTTTATTTCCCCTGATTTCCCCACCCCCCATTTATGTATTTGGTACAGGGTTTCACTACACAGCTCAGACTCAGAGATTTTCCTGTTTTCAGCCTCCCCAGCACTGGGATTACAGGCGTGTGCCACCATGCCCAGACTCTGTTGCCGGCTCACCAAGCCCTGGGAGCAGGGCCAGTGTGGCATTAGGGACTGAACTCTGGTCCTTGCACTTGCCAAAGCAGGCATTTAATCTGCTGAGCTATCTCGCCAGCCCTTTCCCTCTGATTTTTAGGATGAATAATTTCTATTACTCTATGATCAAATTCAGAGTTTATTCCCACTCATCTATATAAAATTTGAATTTTTTTTTTTTTTTTTTTTGAGACAGGGTCTCGCTATGCAGTTCAGGCTGGCCTTGAGCTCACTTTTGTAGCCCAGGCTGGTGTTGAACTCTCACCAATCCTCCTGCCTCAGCCTCCCAAGTGCTGGGATTACAGGCGTGAGCCACCACGCCCGGCTAACTTATGTCTGTTTTTCTGCTGAGCTGTGTCTCCTGTATTTGGCTGCATAAAAATTCACGTGTTGAGGAAATCAACACCTGGGGCTAAAGCGGGCAGAGCCCTCCTCTGCGGGTCTCCTTCCTGATGTGCGTGGCCATGCCTCCGGGTGCCAACAGGGCCCTGAGCACCAGCGTGGGATCAACATCCAACTGCTGCTTTGTGAGACTTAACATGTGCTTGATATATTTTGCCCTTAGCTCTCATTTTCAGCTTCGAAACCCTGGCTTGGGTATGCCTCTCATACAAGAGCTTGTTAGATTTCCTGCCTTTTCTTTTTTCCACTTAATTCAGCATGGGGTTTTCCCTTTTAGCAGATTACGAGTTCACACTCTTCTCGCTTTCACCACTTTTTTCCTTTTCATTTAATAGTTACATTTATATCTTTAAATATAGAAGTGTTGATATGAATATATTTTCAGCTTCTAAAATTAAACATATTTCCACTCATGAGGACATTAAAAAGTTAACAGTTTTCTCTTTCATTTTTCTGTCCGTTTTTGTTGGCACATTCTAGAATTTTTAGCCCATACTCCAGTTGAATTATTAGGTGCATCTGTTTTTTTCTTTTTAATGTTATGGCCGGCTCAGTCCACCCTGGAGGTGGGGCTGGTGCAGCCTGTGGTGCCGGGGATAGAACGGCAGAGCCTGTGGTTGCCTAAGCTTGCCTAAGCAGGCGCTTTAGGTCCCTATCTCACCAGCCCATGTGCATCTATTAACTTAAGCTTTACAAGAGAGAGGGCCCTCAGGCTTAGAGCCGGAAGTCAGGCTTCTGAACTGAATCCTCTTTATAGTAAGAAGGAAACAGCGGTGGCCACCCAGCGTGGAAGCTACAGCAGGTTTAAAAATGGGTGATGTTGAGAAAGACAAGAAGATTTTTGTACAGGAAAGTGCCCACTGTTGGGAAGGGAGGCAAGCACAAGACCAGGCCAAGACTCCACGGTCTCTTGGCACAGAAGCCAGGTCAGGCTGCTGGATTCTCTTACTCAGATGCCAACAAGAGCAAAGGCATCGCCTGGGGAGAGGATGCCCTGATGGAGCATTTGGAGAATCCCGAGTACATCCCTGGAAGAAACTGATCTTTGCTGGCATCAAGAAGAAGGGAGAGCCGCGGGCGTGGTAGCGCACGCCTGTAATCCCAGCACTCGGGAGGCTGAGGCAGGAGGATCACTGTGAGTTCGAGACCAGCCTGGGCTACAAAAGTGAGCTCAAGGCCAGCCTGAACGGCATAGTGAGACCCTGTCTCAAAAAGACAAAAAAAAAAAAAAAAAAAGAAGAAGAAGAAGAAGGGAGAAAGGGCAAACTTAGTCCCTTACCTCAAATAGGCTACTGATGAGCTATCGTCACTGCCTCGTTTATTACAGAATAGAGAGGTTGCATGGCTTTCCTATGTGTACCATAATTTAATAGATTCATACGTGAAAATTCAGATCATGAGTGGCAGACGAACTTTTTGTTGGACACTCCTGACTTAAGTACAGTTGGCTTATAGCTAAATGGATATATATATTTTTTTAAGTTTTGATAGTAATTCCAGTGCAGTAAATACTCTCTCTGTTTTCCCTTTCTAAATATGTAGTTGGATTTGTTTAGTAATGTCAACTTTTCACAAAGATTAAGAATGTCATTCCAAAACTGCTGAAGGTTGGTTTTATATTGAGATTTGTATAGCTGGTTATGTGAATATGTTTAAATACTGGGAAAATCCTTCAGGGTCTCTGTTTCAATTTGTGCCTCTTAGCCTGTTAGAGAGAGCAGTTGGAGACAAGGAACCTATGTCTATGGTTTTGGTCTTGACTCTGCCACTCTAATTAGAATTCCCTGTATCTAAAAAGGGCAGTCTTTTCCTTATTGAAAGGCATTCCAGTGTAGTGTATGTATAATATCAAATAAAGAGTACTTAACATTTCTCACATAGTTGATCATAAGTTCAGATCCAGAATTAGCATGATATAATGGCAAGTTAGACTTGACTTCTAAATTCCTCAGCTCAGCCTGAGTTACTATGCAGGGTAGTAATTAAACAGCTATTTAACAACACAAGACTAAAAGTACTATTCCACGTGTGGTTGGTAGCAGTGCTTCCTGCCAGGTAATTAGAAGGATGACAGCGAGGAAGGTACAACCTGAGCACAAATTTGCATGTGACCGTAATACTTAATTAAAAGTAGATTAGTTGGGCATGGTGGCACCCACCTATAATCCCAGTGCTCACGAGGCTGAGACAAGAGGATTTATGAGAATTTGATACCAGCCTGGGCTACAAAGTGAGCTCAAGGTCAGCCTGAACTGCCTAGTGGGACCCTGTCTCAAAAAGACCAAAAAAAGAAAAAAAAAAAAAAAAGTCAGATTAAAAAACAATTATAAATATATTCTGTGGTTGTGGCTACAGAATGGCTGTACTATCTGCCTCCCACCAGGGTACTTTCTTGTGTGTGTTTAGTACAGGGTCTATAGGGTCTCCCTAGTATATTGGATTTGTAGAGCTCCTCCTGTTTTCAGCCTCCCAAGTGCTAGGATTCCAGGTGGGCAACACCACGCCCAGTGTCAATCTCCCTGGGGGGTGGGGCCAGCAGTCATGCCAGAGATCTAATGGGTGTTCTTGATGGAACACCCATCAGCAAAATACGGAGGGAGAGGCTCTGTAGTGGGCTTTCACTACCTTGTTCTCATGTTGGTTTCGCTAGTGAAGCATGCCCTCAAGATGCCGTAACTTTGTTCCCCACTGTAGTATGCCTGTCCTTATTAACTTGCCGCCAGGCCTTTGGCTTCCCAAGTTAAAGGTTTAGATCTTCAAGATCTCTGTTCTATACCCTGGCTTTGCAACTTGCCTCAGGAGAAATAGATGTCTTTAGAAATGTTCTCGGGTCTTTAGGGCCCATCCCCACAACTTCTGTGGTCTACTTGCAGCAGAGGAAGGCCATCCATAGGTGTCTTTGAAGATGGCCTGTGGCAGACTCTATCCTGGTGGCTCTTGGCCAGAGAGAATCCCGTCTGATTTGTTTCTGTTTCCTCAATTTTAGCCACATAGGATCGATTCCCAACTGCCAAAGGAGGAGCAGAGATGATTGGGTTGTTTTTAGTACATATAAGAGAAATTATCTTTAATCAGATTCAGGTGGTCTTAACCATTTATATATATATATATATTTTGTCTTTTTGAGACAGGGTCTTGCTATGAGTTCAGGCTGGCCTTGAGCTCACTTTGGTAGCCCAGGCTGGTCTCAAGCTCTGCACCGATCCTCCTGTCTCAGCCTCCCGAGTGCTGGGTGGCACCACACCCGGCCTAAATTTTTTTTTAAAAGACAGATGATGTCATGGCATTTATGGTAACTGCACGGCTTATATTCCAAACCAGAACGTAATTCAGAGTGAACAAGAGGCATGCTGTCTGATTGAAGAGGTCATGGTTCTTTGGCTTTCAATATTGTCTTGTTTTTAGTAGCAAGGGAGACTTAATTAACTTCACTGGTGCCAAGAGTAAACACAACTTTCCAACCAGGATGGCTCCTTGGAGCAGCTGCACAGACTTGAAAGGAAGCTTCCCAGGAGGTGCGGATAGCAGCAGCCATCACATGTGTGCTGCTGAGGTGGTGCTTCAGGGTCTGAATTTCACATCTGGGATATGTATCGGGCGCTTCTGGAATTGATGTATCCTGGTAAAGGCAAGACTGACTGCTTTGCTTGGCTGCAGCTGTGCATTTCCTGGTCGTTACATCCTCAGCCCCGGCAGAGCCCTGCTTATTTAGGGCCAGGTGGAGTGTATGTTCAGGGAGACCTTGTGGGTGTCTTTGGGATGCACAGCTCCTGAAGGCTGAGAGCTCCTGGTGGTGAGTGGGAAGAAGTCTCTGCATCTGCTTCCAGCCTGAGCACTAGGATGCCTGGGAACTCCCACCAGCCACAGAGCAGCCGCTGGCCTTTGGCGGCCTGGCCCTCCCTTGTGAGTGGTTTTTTGCTTTGCTTTACTCGGTTCACCCATTTCACAGTTGCAATATAATATATTCTTTGCATCAGAATCCAGGTAAATCTGGTTGAAAGGGATTTTTTTTAAGTCTATTTATTTGGTTCCAGGTCTTGTTTGCTACCCATCTCAGACTCAAAGTGATCTTCCTGTCTCACCTTCTTCAGTGCTGGGATGACAGGTGTGCACCACCATTCCTGGTTTCAGGACCTGCATGGCATGCAGTACTGGGGATTCAACATGGGTCCTTGCACCTGCCAGACAGCTATTTAGACTTCTGAGCTATCTGCCAAGCACTGAAAGGCATTTTAGCATTTTAGAGTTAGGTTTTCTTTTCTAAGAAAGCACTTATTGGTAGTAAATGTTAGTAAAGTGATTTTTTTCCACCTTAAGATACCGACTTTCTCTGCAGGAAACCAAGTTTCCAGCTGGCAGCCAAGGCAGTGGCTCATGAGAAGGTCACACAAACACTGAGCTGCAGCGGTTGGAAACAACCTGGGTCTGGGTTCTTCACTCAGTCAGTCGCCTTCCTGGGAGCTGAGGGCCTGGAGGAACGATCCAGCTCAGCGAAGCCATTCTCCGTGGTTTGTGCTGTTCTCTGTGAAATTGTTCTGATGAGGTCGATGCCCCCTGAGCTACCTCTAGAGCCCTTTCTGAAGGACGGGGGTGTGGAGGCATTCTCAAGCAGCAAACAGGAGATTACGTAGCTTTAAAGATGTATTTCCACTTTAGGTTTAAGATGCGCTACGTTTGAACACATCCCCCAAAGTTCCTATCGAGAGCCTAGGGTAACTGTGCTGAGAGGTAGAATCCCACACTGGAAGTGGAAGGCATGGTTTTTGCTGACAGTTACATAGCCAGCCACTTTTCTTTCTTTCTTTCTTAGAATTTTTATTTTATTTTATTTATTTATTTTTTTTTTCTTGTTTTAGAACTTTTGTTTGTTTGTCTATTTATTGTTATGGCCGGCTCAGCCTGCCCTCAGGGCAGGGCTGGCACAGCATGTGGTGCTGGGGATCGAACCACGGTCCCTGCAGCCCCCCAAGCTTTCCTAAGCAGGTGCTTTAGACCACTGAGCCATCCTGCTGGGCCCAGCCATTTCTATTTCTTCAGATCTAGTTTTACGAAAGTGCCCAGGCCAAGCTTGAACTTGCCATCTTTCTGCTTCGGCATCCCCAAGTGCTGGGGTCACCGGCATGTGCCCCGTGCCTGGGTCAGAGTGATTATCAGTGATGTTCCAGGAGGGTGGGTGCTCAATGAGAGGAGGTGCCCGCCTTTCTGTGCCCTGCTGCGGGATGCAGCAGCAAGGCCCTGACCAGACGTAACCCCCCCTTGGTGTCCTCAGCTGACCGCTCCTCTGGGCAAGCAAATTGAACAGGAGCAAGCTCTCTGGTGTCTATCTAAGGGCACAGTTGCCATCAGACCAGAGCCCCACCCTTGTGACCCCACCTAACACCATCACCTCCCCAGAGCCCCATCTCTAAATGTCATATTGTGAGTTGTGGCTTCCATGTGAATTAGGAGTAGACACAAACATTCCATCCTTAACAAGCCTACCAATGATCAACTTGAACCCACAAGAGCCATAGGTAGCAAACTATCGCCCTTTGTGCAGGCAGGCATGCAGAAATTACCAAGGAGAGGGGCTTCGGTTCTATATATATATATATATATATATATATATATATATATATATATATTTTTTTTTTTTTTTTCCCCCCAAGTTAGTGATCTTGAAAAGCCTAGAAACCTGTTAACTTGGGGTGAAAACCTTGTTCCGACATCTTTGCAATCCCATCCCATCAGAGAGTCCTGGGCTGTGGAGATCGAAGGCCAGCTCCTCCAGGGCTTCAGGCTTAGTTGCTATAGAAGATTTATTTGCGTCCATCAGTCAGTTAACAAACCAGGCCTTGTTTATTTGGGGATGTGACCCTGGCTCACCATCTGTCATCGTGTCCAGCCAGAAACTTGGAGCTCATCCTTGATTTTCCCTGTCCTCGCTGTGGATGGCTCTCATCTCTAAGTTTTGTAGAGCCAGGTATTGTCATTTAATCATTAAATTTATTATTTTCAAGTCTCATTGAGAGGAATTTAAACTTTCCTGCCTGCCATGCTGCTGCCGAAGTCTAGATTTTTGCAAACTCTCTAGCTCTGAGCTGTTCCCAGTGCGTGCTCTATACACCTCTGTCTTCCTCATGTCCATTAGTGACTTCTGCAGATCCAAATTGTCCTCTGAGTACTGAGGAATTAAACTGGGAGTTTACGACAAAAGGCGAAGAACTCTGATTCCCTCATGGGGTGTCCCTGGCAGTCCCTGGATGTGGTGGAGCAGACTCCAAAGTTGAACGGACTTCTTGCTAAGCTACCCAATGATCACACCCATTATTTCTTGTTTTTTTTTTT
>PVJA010017420.1:0-24771 GCA_004027025.1 Myocastor coypus | reverse complement strand
AAGAACAACTGCAGAAAGGTAGAGGGAAAATGAGAGCAGAAACAACCTCTGAAGTAGAAAAAGAAAAGATAACTATAAGGAAAGACTTAATAAATGCCTCTAAAGAAGACATAGATAAAAATTAAAGATTAGAAAAATGATAGAATCCTTGAATGAGCAATGTAGGAAAGAAATAGAAGACATAGATAAAGAAGACATAGATAAAAATTAAAGATTAGAAAAATGATAGAATCCTTGAATGAGCAATGTAGGAAAGAAATAGATTGCATGAAACAATTTCAAAGAGATATACAGAAAAATAAAATCTCAGTCACAAGCTGGCAACACCATATGAACAACAGTGAAGATCTTGAAGATGTTGAAGACACAGTCAAAGCTAGTGAAAAGATAAGAAAGGATCTCATAAAAACAACCAGGATTCATGAAAAAATTAATTTAATATCTGCAAGATGATGCAAAAATGAATAATATGAGATTAATATGAATAAATGACAAAAAAGGAGTCAATACAAATGATAAAAAAAGAATGCAGGCAGAATAGTAGAAAACTTCCCAAATATGAGAAAACAATCAAACATTCAATTAACTTAAGCATACAGAACTCCAAATAACATCAACCCTTAGCAGGGTGTGGTGGCTCACGCCTGTAATCCCAGCACTCGGGAGGCTGAGGAAGGAGGATTGGTGCAAGTTCCAGCCTGGGCTACAAAAGTGAGCTCAAGGCCAGCCCCAACCGCATAGTGAAACCCTGTCTCAAAAAGACAAAAAATAAATAAATAAATAACATCAGCCCAACTAAAAACACTCCCAGACATATAATAGTCAAGATCCCAGAAATCCAGCCTAAGAATAATACATTAAAACTGCTAGAGAAAAGAAGCAGATCGCATTTAAAAGAAAACCCATCAGAATAATGGCAGATTTCTTCTCACATTTCTCCTCACCATGAAGTCAAGAAGAGCATGGAGCAGAACATTTTAAGTCCCCAATGAATACAAATTCCAGCCCAGACCGCTATACCCCACAAAACTCTTTCAAGTATGAGGGAGAAGTGAAATACTTCCATGACAAGGAACAAACAAATAATTTCATGATGTCAAAGCCAACCCTATACAGACTGTTAAAAAATATTTTAGAAGGAGACCAAAATGACCTGATCTCTCCAAATGAGACTGAAAAGAATATACCATATAGGGCAACCAATTAATAGGAGAAAAAGGAATAAACACTAGTGAGTAAAAGACATGTCAATCATAAGTCCATACATTTTTATTATAACCATCAATATAAATGGATTCAGTTCTCCAGTTAAAAGAAATAGACTGGCAGAGTGGATAAGGCAGCAAAATCCAACAATATGCTATATACAAGAAACACATATTTCATATGTAAATATTGTGTAGTCTTCCTAGTGTAAGAACTCAGAAGAAGAATAAATAAATAAATAAATAAATAAATAAATAAATAAATAAATAAAATTTGAGGAATACCAGGAATCAAACTCAGGACCTTGTGTTTTCTCAGTCCTAAATGTCTGTAAATTTTTTTAGAAGAGTGACTTAAATACAAAGTGCATTTGGAAGAGTTAGAAAAATTAAGGTTTATTGAAAATATTAATGTTTGATTATTTGACCAATCTTACATACCTATATCTATTAATATAAACAGATTTGATAGTGAAAATATGTAATACAAACATTGTTAAATTTTTGTTCTTGTTTTGAAATTCTGTACTATACATGTTCTTGCTTGTTACTCTTTTTCTATTATTGTTTCTGCCATTTTTACTCTTTAAAATAAAATTTTAAATATTCAAAAGAAAAAGAAAGAAATAACCTAGATGGCAGGATAGCTCAGTGGTCTAAAGCGCCTGCTTAGGAAAGCTTAGACGGCTGCAGGGACCACAGTTCGATACACAACACCACATGCTGCGCCAGCCCTGCCATCAGGGCAGGCTGAGCTGGCCATAAAAACAAATAAATAAACAAACAAAAGTTCTGAAACAAGAAAAAAATATAAATAAAATACAAAATTCTTTAAAAAAAAAAAAAGAAAGAAAGAAAGAAAGAAAGAAAGAAAGAAAGAAATAATCCAGATGCTCATCAACTGAGGAATGGAAAAAAAGATGTAGAATTTTTACACAATGGAGTATTACTTAGGTATGAAAAAGATAAACTCTTGGCTTTTACAAGTAAATTGATACAATGACAGACCATATCCCTGTGTGAACATTATACGTTTAAGTAGGGTAAAAACCTGAAAGGGCAAGTAAAATCTGAGTGGTACAATAGATACTATAAAATGTAAAGAAAGTGTTCAAAGTGAGGGAACGATTTAGATGAAATAAAGGACAAGAAAAGGAAAAAGATATATTTATGTATGTATGCATGATAGCCTGGATAATTGTACTGCTGATTTCTGCTGGCTTATTGAAAGGAGCAGTTAATGCTTAATTTTTTTTATTCTTTTTAAATTTCTTATACCGTCTTTAAACCAATTTTGTATGCTTCTATCTGGTTGTCTAAACAACTAATTTTAAGATAACTTATTACTTCTCCACCTTTTGGCTAAGATCAAATGTGAAAGCAACATTTGTAATACAGCAACCATTGTTGAATTGCTATCTTGTTCAATGAAATTCTGTATTATTTCTAAGGGTTCTCTTCTTTTCCTTTCCTTTTATCATTTTGCATTCTCTTAACAAAAAAAAAGACATAATTAACAATAGAAAGAAATAGTGATTATTGCTGGAGTGAAATAGATTTTCAGTGTCTTAATTTGCATTTCTTGGTTAACCAGTAATATTGAACATTTTTCATATATTTATTTGGTATTTGTACTTCACTTGAGAAACATCTATTGATTTCAGGTGCTCATTTTTTTATTTGGGTCTTAAAACTTCAGAAAGCTGAACATTTTAAGTTCTTTATATAGTTTAGATGTTTTTCTTTGTCTGAGGAGTGTCTGGTAATTATTCCTTCCAGTCTTTGGGGAAAAAAATTATTTACTCTGTTAGTGCCTTCTTTTCTGGTGCAAATGCTTTTTAATTTGACAATTCCCAGGAAGAAACTTGGTCAAGCAATGAATGGCTCATGCACCTAGCTCACAAAGACTGAAGAACCAGAGGTGATGGACATGGTTCTAAGATAAATCATGAGGAAATTGAACTGACCTAGATAAATAGTAATTTTTAATATACGTCTCACCTTAACTTGGTTTTAATATCAAGCACAAAGGTATAATCACAGAAGCATAAAACAATATCTAACCGCACTCATAACTGATCATTGTTCTGGGATAATATGCTACACAGGAATAACTGTGATATGCCGGGACTTAAAATCTTTGGACTGGTAATCTTCAGGCTAAATTGAGCAAGTTCCTCTAGAATGAAAATAGTTCAAAAATGAAAGGATCTTCTACAGAATTTTCCAAACACAGCTCCCCAGCTCCAATAAGTCACCCATTGTGTATAACTACAAAACAGAGAAAGGGAGATATGGGGAGTGGCTAAGGCTGGAAATGCATCACATGTGTGGGCTGGAGCAAAGCCAGCCTCAAAAACACAGAACACCTCAGGCAGTCAGGTGAAAATACTTCTCTAGTCCTAAGAGTACTAGGAACCTAAGGCAAGCCACATGGCTAAACTATTAGTTGCAGAAGTTCTATGTGACGTTCAGACTCCCAAGTGTAAATAAATATACTTACAGTCCTTGGAGTCCTTTCTTCTCCTCCTCTTCCTCCTCCTCTTCCTCCTTTTGCTCTTCTTTTCTCTCTTTTCAGTAAGAGAGAGGGCTCCATGAGGCCTCAGTTTTCTGATAATATATATCCTAGTTTTTGATTCTTTTCAGTATTGCCTGTGCAATCAATATCTACATTACTGTTTTCTCGTTGCTGGGACAATTATCAAACACTGAAAATTAAGTAAAGATAGGTTTATTGCACTCACAGTTACTGGAGATTTCAGTCCATACTTTGCTGGCTCCAAGGCAGAGCAGTACATGTCAGAGAGCTAGCTTTCATGGCAGCAACAAAGAGCAGAGGGCAAAAGGAGCAGTAGCAGCTCAGGCAGCTAGCTAGCCTCTCCCCCCTCCTTACATTGTAATGCAAATTATCTGCCCAAGTGAAGGTGTGCCATCCATACTCACAACAATCACAAAACCAGAACTGCATGAATCATTGGGAAGATAACACGACAGAAACCATAATATCCCACCCCACGTTCATTGCTTTACGCAAGAGGCACTTTAATCCATCTCCAAGAGTTGCAGAAGTCCCAAAAGTTTCAGCATTGCTGAAAATTCCCAATCCCAAGTCTCTTCCAAGATCTAAGACAAACTGTTAGCTAGGAGCCCCTGTACAAATGAACAGTTAAGTACTTTCAACATTCAGTGGCACAAGATAAACATTACCATTCCAAAATATACAAACAACTGGGGAATACAAAGCATTGGGACAAACACAAGTCTAAAATCTAACAGGGTAAACATTAAGTTTTGTAATTCCATGTGGCACATCAAAAGCCATCTCTGGCAAATTTTGAGCTCCATATGGCTCCACCCCTTTGGCACTCTTGGTGGTAGCTTCAAAGGCTTCTCTCAGGCTGGCTTTGTTCCCTCATTGAAGTTTCCCTTAGATGATCCACACATTCCTGTCTTTTCCAAGCTTCTGGGGTTTCCACTGAATGGACTTCTCACCTACACCTTTACACACTCCCCTCCCATGCAAAATCAGTACCATGTATGATGCCACGTTCTGCTGCCAGCTGGAGCAGTAGCCAGGCTTCTTTCTCTCTTAGCTGTATGAGTCTAGTACCTGGATTACTGAACACTCAGGCCCTGATTCTGAGGAATAAATTCTCCATTCCAGTGCCATTCTGGAACCTTGTGTGCTTGCTGCTGCCGTTTGGAAACATGAGGCTCTGTGGATTTTTCCCCAAGGCAAACTCCCTCACCTTTGCAATTCTGAGACTGCAAAGGGTGGAGATCTGCCACCTTCTGTAATTCCCTCAGGCCATTCTTTCCGTTCTCTTTTTCCTTCATGCTAATTAAGATCCTCTCAGCTCCAACTTTGTATTCCATGACTTTATCGGAGCTTCCTATCTGCCCAAACTCACATTTTAAATAACGCTAATGGGCTCTTTGCTCTTGATTCTCAACATAAACCTGGCTAAAGGCCCCAAACAACAGCCATGCCACTGCTTCAATATTCAGCTGCTTTGACATTTGCATGGATTTAAGTCTTTATTTTCTTTTATTTTATAAGGCTTGGTAAAGATTTGTCTATTTCATTTAATCTTTGAAAGAACAAGCCCTTCAAATAGTTGATTCCTTGTATTATTTCCATTTTTGATGTTTTATTTTACAAAGAGAGTGCAAAATAATATCACAAAAATTACAAGTGATACAGAATTTCACTAAACAAATATGAATTTCACAGTATTTGTGTAATATATAGTGTTGTCTTCCAACTAGTTTTTATATATTTCCAGATATATGCATGAAAAAATGGAAGAAAGAAATATATAAAAAATTAAGAAGAGAAAAGAAAAAGTGAAAAAGGAGACAGAACTAATTATATGCTTCTTTCCATCAACTGGCAGAAATGTACAGTATAGTTGTCCAAACCATCCTTCTTACGTACATAAATATAACTCTTACCCCACTCCATCTACTATCTTTCTCGGCAACTCAGTAACTCTTTCCTTTGAATAAGTTCAATTCCTTTTCCCAGTATTCATTGTATGCTTCAGGTTCCATTTTCTTTCTCAGATTCGCACACTAAGGAGATAATGCAATGTTTGCACATGTGGTTCTTTTCTATTTCACTTAAGAATATGGTCTCTCGGTGCATTCATTTACCCACAAAAAGTCTCAAATTTATCCTTTTTATAGCTGAATAACACTCCATTTTATTTATTCACTCTTCAGTGGACGGACATCTGTGTTGTTTCCAGGATTTAGCTATGACAATTTACACTGCTATAAACAAGGGTATGGTGTGATGTTTTCAATTCTTCTGGAAAAATACGTAGGCGGGGGACAACTGACTTGAATAGGATCTCCAATGCCAGTTTTTAAAAAAAAAAAATCTCCACACTGATTTCCATAGTGGTTGTACCAGTCTGAGCACACAACAGTGGAGAAACGTTCCATTTTCCTACATCTACTCCAGTATTTGTTATGGGTTCACTTCTTGATGTTAGCCATTCTTTGTGTGATGAGATGGAATGTCAGTGATGTTTTAATTTGCATTTCTCAAAGAACAAGTGGTGTTGAAATTTTTTTTTATGAATTTACTTGGCATTTGTATTTATTTATCTAAAAAGTGTGTATTTTCTGGTACAGCGTTGGCGCCAGCACTGGCTCCTGTTGTCCTGGGCTTTCGCTACGGCCACCATGGCCTATAGGCAGAGTCAACCCAGTGGGCTGGCATTAAATCAAAAAGAAGATGTCTATATGATGACCTGGGAGTGGAAACCAGTGACTCAAAAGCAGAAGGCTGGTCCAAATTTTTAAGCTTCTGTAGTCTCAGCTTCAGGTGAAGAAGGCAATGCTGACCCAGCCAAAGGACAAAGCAAAGTACCATCCTTGTCCCTGTCATTGACTTAAAGAAAGATGGCTCTGCAGACAGCCAGCAGATTGTGGACACACCACCACATCTTGTAGCAGGCCTGAAGGACCCATTTCCCAGTGCATCTTCTGCAGGAGAAGTTCTCATTCCTTTAGCTGTTGAATGCCATCCTGTGTTTTCTAACGACTATGAGAAAGTAGAGAAACGCCAAAAAGAAGAACAACAGAGACAGCGGGAGCTGGAGAGACAGAAGGAAATAGAAGAAAGAGAAAAGAGGCATAAAGACACACATGAAGCTAGTGGGTTTTCAAGATGGCCAGATCCAGATTCTGATGAAAATGAAGATTATGAGCAGGAGAGGAGAAAAAGAAGTATGGGAGGAGCTGTATTGCACAACCTACTTCTCTTGTAGAGAAAGACAAAGAATCACCCTGATATTTTCCTTATGAAGAGGACTGATAACCTCAATCACAGTCTTCCAAAGCTGCTATTTCTCCCCCAGTATGTGAAAAACAAGATAGGCCAAGATCTCCAACTGTGTCCAGCAGCTTCTTCCTTGCTAACATGGGTGGCACAGTAGCACATAAGATCATGCAGAAATGTGGCTTCCAGGAAGGCCAGTGTCTGGGGAAGCACGAGTAGGAGCTGAGTACCACGTTGTCTTTAGAGAAGACCAGCAATTGGGGTGGCAAGATCATTGTGAGTGATGACATCAAAAAGGGTGTCTCAAGATTCATCAAAGAAGTCGGATTCAAATCTGCTAACAAATAATTAAATGTCCTAGTAAAGTAGTCCTACTGAGGAACATGGTTGGTGCAAGATGAAGATTTGGAAATTAAATCCAAGGAAGAAGGTGAAAAATATATCCAAGTTGTCAAATGTGTGATATTTGAAATTCCTGGTGCCCATGATGATGAAGCAGTATGAATATTTTCAGAATTTGAGAGAGCTGAATCAGCAATTAATGCTGTTGTTGATATGAATGGAAGGTATTTTGCTGGATGGGTGGCAAAAACATGTTTCTACAATTTGGACAAATTCAGGGTCTTGGATTTTTAGAACAAGTTTAATTTTAAGTACTAGAGTCATCTCTGAGATCCTTGAATGAGCTACAGATTGAGCAAAGATAATGATCCTTAAAAGATCTATATTGTGAACAGAGATGGGAAAAGCTGGAGGGACTTCGGATATATATGTTGACCAATTCCATTTTTATTAAAAAATAAAATAAAAAGTGTATATTCATCTCAGATGCCCATTTTTGGATTTGGTCTTTGAATTTGGGAGACCTGACTTTTTTTAACTTTACATGTGTCCTAGATAGAAGGCCTCTGTAGGATGGACAGCCAGCTACAATTTTTTCCTCCATTTGTGCATTTTTTTTTTACTTTGTTGAAGATTTCTTTCAAATGTCAGAAATTTTCAAAAAGATGATATCCCAGTTGTTGATTCTTTGAAGTATTACCCATGCAGTTTGGTTTTTGTTTTTGAACTCTGTATCTACCCCTATGTCTTTAAGATTTCTGCCTACTTTTCTCCAGAGGATTCTCTTTTAATATTTAAATCTTTGATCCATTTTCACTGTATTGTAGTGCATGATGATAGATATGTGTCTAATTTTAGCCTTCAACATGTGGAAAGCCAATTTTTCAGCACCATTTAGTAAAGAGGTTTTTTTTTTTTCTTTCGTGGAACATGTTTGGCCCCTTTATTAAAGATAAGATTGCTGAGTTTGTTTGCAGTTCTATCTGCATCATATACATTGCATTGATCCTCAGGTCTGTTTATTGCAAGTACCATGCTGATTTTATCACAATAGCTTTATAGTATAATTTCAGGTCAGGGATAGTGATACCTCCTGCCTTTCCTTTGTTTCCAAGGAATGTTTTTTGATATTCTGGGTCTCTTTGGTTCCAAATGAATTAAAGGAACTTTTTCTCTAGTCTGTGAGGTATAATAATGACATTTCAATCAGGATTGCTTTAAATCTATATAACAATTTTGGGAGTATGGCCATTTTCACAATGTTGGTTCTTCCTATCGAGGAGCCTGGAATCTTTCCATTTTCTCAAATTCTCTTCAATCTCTTTTCTCACAGTATCATAATCTTCACTGTATAAATCATTTCTTTCCTTTGTGAGACTGATTCCTAAGTATTTTATTTTTTGGTTGTTATTTTGAAAGGTGTGGTTTCCCTAATTTCTCTCCAAGTATGTTCATTTTTGTGTACAAATTTGTTACTGGCTGGGGGTTATTAACTTTTTATCCTGCTACATTATTGAATTTTATTGCATGTACAAGACTCTTGGTGAAATTTTTGCACTCCTCTATGTAGAGTGTCGTGTCATCTTCGAATAATGAAAAGTTCACTTCTTCTTTTCAAATCCTCATTCCTTTTATTTTTCACTCTTGCTTAATTGCACTCACTAATGTTTCCAGAGTTATACTGAATTGTGGAATTGTCCTGATTTTAAAGTGAAGGTCTTCAATATTTACACATTTAGAATGGTATTGGCTGTTGCTTTATCACGGATGGATTTATCAGGTTGAGAAATAGCCCATCTATTCCAATTCTCTGTAGGATTTTTTTTTTTTATCATGAGTGAGTGTTGGACTTTGTCAAAAGCTTTTTCTACATCTATTGAGATTATCATGTGGCTTTTGTCTTAGCTCTATTGATGTTCTACATTTATGAATTTGTGTATGTTGAACCACCCTTGCATTTCTGGAATGAGTCCTACTTGGTTCTGTCGTATAACATTCTTCATGATTTGCTGCATTCTCTTTGACAGTATTTTATTAAGGATTTTTGCATCTATATTCATTTGAAAGATTAGCCTATAGTTTGCTTTTTTAGTTGTATTTTTCTCTGATTTAGGAGTTGCGTAATACTTGCCTCCAGGAATGAGTTTGGAAGAATTGCTTCCCTTTCAATTTTATTGAAGAGTTTGAGAAGTATTTGGATTAAATCTTCTCTAAATTTCTTATAAAATTCAGCTGTGAATCCATCAGGACCTGGGCTTTTCTTTGTTTGTAGGTTTTTCATTACATTTTCAATTTGGTTTCCCTTCATTGGGTTATTCAGAGTTTGTATATCTTCTTGGTTCAGCTTTGGCATTTCATACATATCTAGGAAACTGTCCATTTTCTCTGTGTTTTGCATCCTGTGAAGATAAAGATTTTGGAATTAGGTATTGTTAATCTTCCGTATTTTCCTAGGGTCCATAGTGATTTTGCTCTTTTCAATCCTTATTGCATGAATTTGAGTTTTTTCTCTCCTTTTTTGATTAGGTTGGCGGGGGGGTTAGTCAATTTTATTTATTATTTCAAAGAACCAACTCTTTGTTCCGTTTATCCTTTGTAGACACTTTTTCATCTCCACATTAATTTCTTTATAATTTTCTTCCTTCTTTGGGCTTTGGCCTTGACTTGTTCTTCTTCAGGAAGCTTGAAGTGCAGCATAAGACTGTTTATTTGAGCTTGTTCTATTTTTCTGATGTGCAAATTTACTACTATAAATGTACCTCTTAATATAACTTTCATTGCATCACACAGGTTTTGGTAAGTTGTTTCTGCATTTTCATTTGATGGCAAATATTTTTAATTTCTTCTTTAAGTTCATTTGTGACCAAGTGGGTGTTTAGGAGATTATTGTTTAATTTCCGTATGTTTATGGTGCTTTTGTAGCTTTGCAGTGTGTTTTGTCAATAATTTCCAGTTTCATTCCACTGTGGTCAGATCATATGCATCAGATAATTTCAATATTTTGCATTTACTTAAGAATGCTCTGTGTGTTAGTATACAGTCTATTTCAGAGCACATCCCATGTGCAACTGAGAAGAATGCATATTCTGTTGTTTGCTGGGTGAAACACTCTGTGAAGGTCTACCAAGTTGATTTCTTCACAAGTTTAGTTTAGTTCTGTTATTTCTTTGCTGATTTTTTGCATAGTTGATCTATCTCTTTGTGACAGTGGTGTGATAAAGTCCCCCATTACAATTGTATTGTTACTCATTTGATTTTTCATGTCTGTTAAAATTGTCTTGTATAGGTGGATGCTCCTACATCGGGTGCACATATATTTATAATTATTATCTCTACTCTTGCAGTTTTCTCTTAACAAATATGTAGTGACCATCTTTATCGCTTTGAGTGATTTTTTTTATTTGAACTTGATATTGTCAGAGCTAGAATCACTACCCCCTGCTTTTTTCTGTCTTCTTGTGGCTTTGAGAATTGTTTTCCATCCTTTGACTTTTAGTCTGTGAATTTACTTTTGAGTTAAAAGTATTTCTTTTATTCTGCATATTGTTGGATTTCGTTTCTTAATCCACTCTACTAGTCTGTTTCTTTTAATTAGTGAATTGAGGTCACTTACGTCGAGGATTATAACTGATGTTTATCTGGCTTCTCTTTGTCATGTTATTTTCTTGCTATAGATTCTGTACTGTTTCCCTCTTTTAAATTACTTGCACTGTTTGGTGGTTGCATTCTATTGTTCTTGAAGCTGCAATCAATTCTGTCTCTAGAATATCTGTTCATCGTCTTTCTGGTTTGGTGGTCATGAACTTCTTCACTTGTTCTTAGTCATGGAAGGACCTTATCTTGCCATTGAATTTGATTGATAGTTTTGAAGGATAATTAATCTGGTTTTGAAGTTGTTTTCCTTCAGAACCTGAAATACTTCACTCTAAGATCTTCTTGATTTGATGGATTGGGTTGAGAAACATTCTGTGATTCTGATGGACTTTTCTTTGTAATTGATGAGTTTGTTCTCTCTGGCAGCTTTTAATATTCTATTCTTTTGCTGAATATCTGAGATCTTAATTATTATGTGCCTAGATGTACATTTATTTCAATTATGACTATCTGTAATTCTATATGCTTTTCGTATTGTATGTCAGATTCTTTCCTCCATACTTAATCATAGCCAAAAGGTCGAGAGATTCTTTTCTGATGTTTAGAAAATTTTAAAAATTTTCTCTAATACTTCTGCAAATAGTCTTTTCATCTTTTGTGCTGTCTCTTGCTCTTTTATTGACACCAATGGTTGTCAGTAGTATAATCCTTATACTATTTTTCTTTGTATCATTGTAGCTGATAAATTATTATTTTCTGGTTTCCTATTAGTTTTTTAAAAAACCTTCCTTTCACATTCTTTAGCTGTACCATTGTCTTTGAGGTTGGAGAGTCTGGCTTCAATTTGGACTACGCAGCTTTGCCAACTTTCAATGGAATTCTTAATTTCCTCGATTATCTATTTGAATCCATTTCATGCATTCTAACTTTTTTCTATATTGTTAATTCAGTATTTCCATCATTTTTATATCCTCTTCTATTTTTTAATCTATGTATTCTTGTATGTCTTTGTCTCTTGGATTTGTTCTGGGTGAATTTGAGGACTATGATTGCCTTTTTCTCCTGTGTTTTGACATTTTTGAAGTTCTCAGTGATCACCCAGGCTTAGCAGTAGTGGGAGAGTAGAGAGACATGTGTCAGTAAGGTTTCTGTTCTAGTGGGATCCAGTGTAGGACCAAGGCTCTCAGTACTAGTAAGGGTAACTGGCAGATACTCAACAAAGCTTCAGTGTAGATGGTAGGTTTTGGCCAGGTTCAGCAAGATACGATGGGCCATTCAGAATCCTAAATTCTTAAAAGGTTTGCCAGCACAAATTCCACACCTCCATGTGGGAGACCAAGTAGCACAACTCACTAGAGTCCCACAGCCCTCTTCAACTCCTCCTAGTTGCTTAAATACATAGACCAGGCAACAGTAAAGCTCCATGCTTTTGCACACTGGGCCCACAGATCACAGCTCTCAAGAGTCTCACAGGGTGCTCAAAGTCCTCCTAAGCTGTTAAAATGTTAGAACCAGCACCAGCTCCATGTGTGCATGCTGGGGACTAAGTGCCAGAGTTTACCAGAGTCCCATGGGCCGTCCTGAGTCCTTAAAAATTTTTAAATGACTTCAGTAAAGCTTCTGTATTATTTTTTGTCTGAAATGCATTAATTGGTGCTCTTATCTTTAAAATTTCCTCCTTCATAAGCTTTATGCTTGACTTCTTTTTCAAGGAGCTTGGGGTCTGATATTAAATTGCTTAGTCAAATTCACTTCATTTTCCTTATATGAGTATTCACCACTAAAAATTACTCTCACAGGACTGCTTTCATTGTGTCCCATAAGTTTCAGTATGTGTTATCATCATTGTCATTTAATTGTAGAAACTGGCTAATTTCTTTTTTAATTTTATCTGTGACTTGTAAAAGCCTCAAGTCAACAGCTTCTGACATTGCCAGTTCTGCTGATAACCCACTACTATTATGGAATACTGGACTATGCATACAACTGCTTTCTCGTAGCTTAATGAGAAGAAATATTTGTGCCAATAGTATTTAGAAAAGTTATCATGTCTGCATCTTGTACTCTGAACAATTACTATGAACACAACAATATGCATTGTATTAATTATTCTGGCTGTCCTACTAACGTGTTTTGAAACTAATTGTTATTTCTTATTAAAAGTAACATAAATAAATAAGTAAAAATTTTACCTGTGACATTGATTTTGTTCAGGAGGATATGATTTGATTTCATGTCTTTAGGTTGTTTTTTCTATTTCTTTTGTCATTGATTTCCAATTTTATGATACTCTCTGATCTGATAATATGCATGGAATAATTTCAGTTCCTTTGCATTTATTTAATGCATGTTAGTTCTATGAGCTAATATGAAATCTGTTTCATGAAAACTCCATGTGCTCCTGAGAAGAAGGTATAATCTGATGTTACTAGGTGAAATACTAAATATGTGCCAAATCCTTTTGTTCAAAGATTTGGTTCAGTTATGCTATTTCTTATTGAGTTTAGTCCATTTGCGGCAAGGAAGTATTTAATTCTCCTATTGCAATTGTATCTGTGCTTATCTAATTTTTCATGTTCAGTAGTATTTGCTTTATATAGTTATATGTGCTAGTACTTGGTGCATATATATTTATGCCTATTGTCTTTTCCTCCTGGATTGCTCCTTTAACAAGTATGTAGTGACCTTATGAGTCTCTTGATCACTCTTGTCTTGAAATCCACTTTGTCAGCAAATAGAATAGCTACCCCTGCTTTTTCTATAGGCGCCTGCTGCTTCAAGTATTGTTTCCCCACTTTTGACTTAGAGTCAATGATTTTTTTTCAATTAAATGTGTTTGTTGAAGGCAGCATATTATTGGATCATGTTTTTTGACTCATTCTGTCAATCTGTTTCTTTTGATTGGCAAACTGAGACCATTTGCATTAATGGTTATAATTGATGGATATTTACTTATACTGACACTATATTATTTTCCTGTTGTTTGTTCCCTTTCTTTCTCCTCCAATTAGTGGATTCATTCTATTGGAATTATTGGAATTGGCATCATTATTGTTTTCTTCTAGAATACCCTTTGGCACATTCTGGAATGCTGGTTTGCTGGTCGTGGATTTCTTCAGGTATTATTTGTCATGGAAGCATCTTATTTCTCCAACAATTTTGAAAGATAATTTTGTAAAGTATATCAATCTCAGTTGGGGGTTGCTTTCTTTTGGGCTTGAAATACTTTACTCCAAGATGTCCTGAACTTAAGATTTTATTTCTTAAACTACTTGTTTATATATGTATATTATGGCCAGCTCAGCCTGCCCTGGGGGTGGGGCTGGCACAGCTTGTGGTGCCAGGGATTGAACTGCAATCTCTGCAGTTGTCCAAGCAGGTGCTTTAGACTGCTGAGCTATCTCACTGGCCCATAAACTTAAGATTTTATGTACAGTAGTGTGTTGTAATTCTGATGGGTTCTTCTTTTTTAGGTAATTGGTTCCCTTTCTCTAATAATTTTTAATATTCTGTTCTTGTGTTCAATTTCTGGAGCTTTGACTATTATATACCTCAATGCAGTTTTTCTGATCACAGCTAATTAGAGTTTTATATGCCCCTCTTAAGTGTATGTCAAATTATTCTTCCATGGTTGAAAATTTCTATTGCTTCTGAAAACAAGTTATTTTTGTCTTTTGTCATATCTTCTGATATTTCATTGACTAAATTGTTGTCCTGTATCTATATGTCCCCTCAAACCTCCTATGGTTTTAGATGAAGCTTTTTAGAGGTGGCAGGATTGAGAGTATATGATTCAGGGCATAGTCAATTGCCAGATATTGGTCAACTTGTTACGCCTAGCTGAGCTGAACTAGCATAGTACCAGATGTGGGAAGCCCACCTGAGGATTGTTTCCATTAGCATAAGAGGCAAAACTGGAGTAGAAGAAAGGAAATAGTTAGGGAAACTGTTTGGAGAAGTTGTTGTAGAATTGTTGGAATATGCTAGTTGTCTTTGGCTATTCTTCTGGAGGACTATGTCATGCTCCTTTCTTAATGAACTTGACTATTCTCGTTGGATACAGGACACTGTTGTCACTCAGAATGGGTATGGCTCATTTGTAGGGAGCTCTTGTCCTTCTGGAGAAGCTTGTAACATTGACTTTCCTTGTGGGAACTTAGATATTTTCATCACCAGAGGAGCACAGGACTTCACTGTTGCTAAGGATGGTTGTGGGGCTTTTCAGCGAAGCTCTGGTTCTTACCTTGAGCATTACTTTCTGGCTCCAGTGCAGCTCCCTCAGCCTGCAAACACATTGTGCTGCCATAGACTTCTAGCTTCTACCTTTACACCTTCCCAGCACTGATCTGTGAAATAGGCCTTCATGAGACATTTGTGCACTCTATGCCTCAGGGTGGACTTGTTCTGGGATTGCAGGCTACAAAGATAGCTCCATGGCACAAGTATCTGTCTGGCAAGTACAAGGTCATGAGTTTGCACTCTAGTCCCACAAAAAAAGAAAGAAAGAAAGAAGAAAGAAAAGAAAAAAGATGGACTTGTTTTAGGATTGATGTCAGCTCTGGGCTTTCAGCTGAAGTCATGAAGGATTTGATCCAGGGCCTCAGCCAGTTTCTTTGATGTTTAATATGTGGACAGATTTTTTGCATTCTTTGTATATAATTCTTTGGAATATGATCTCATAAAATGTGTCCTGAATTTTATTGTTCCCCTTGCATAAAACCCCAAACTGTGACATGGAGTTAAGGAGGTAATGCTGAAATTAAGGCTATCCCACCCTTGGTATGAATGCTTCCCACGCTAATGGCAGGGAGCCTGCATGGAATATAGAGGACAGAAAGAGGACTGTTCTTCATTTTCTCCTTCTGTCACTGTAGTCTGTCTTCTGCTACCTCCTTCCCACTTTGGGGTGCCCCATGTTATGACAACTTACATTGGAACCCACCAGATATGAATTGCAATCTCTACAAAATCAGTCAAAGTAAGCCTTTCCTCCTTTAATGTTAGATGTTGAGTATTTTGTTTCAGCAATGAGAAAAGTAACTTAAACACCAATTTGTATTAACATTATATAATCTTATGTTATTTTTCTTTGCACCTGTTGATTTGTACCTGTTTCTAGAACCTGTTGATTTGAATTTCTGTGGTTCCTTGCTACTTGAACAGTCTTTTGGGCTAGAGAGATAGCTCAGTGGTCTAAGTGCCTGCCTGGCCAGTACCAAGGACCAGAGTTCAATCCCCAGTAACACATGCTGTGCCGGGCTCTGAACCCCAGATGTGGTGTGCTGTGCCAGCCACCAAAACCAGTACCAGAAAAGAAAATAGTAATAATTAAAGTTTGGAGCCAGGGAGATAGATCAGTAGAATAAGCGCTTGCCTGGCAAGCACAGGATCCTGAATTCAATCCCCAGTATTGAAAAAAAAAAGTGTTTCACTTAATAATCTCTGACTACAGCCCTATCTTCTACATCTGATATTCTTTCTTTACATATATTTATTCTGCTGCAAATAATTTCAATGGAATCTTTAATTTCCTGGATATCTATTTGGATCTCTTTCACGGTTCTTTCCTATGTTGGGCATTTATGATTTCCCCCATCTTTCCCAAGCACCTCGATTTTTTTTAATCTATCTCTACTTTATATGTACTAGCCATTTCCTTTATTATGATCATCATCTCTTTATCTTTGTAATTGTTCGTTTTAGGTTCATCAAGAGACATTTTTGCTACTCTGCTACCACCATATCAGAAAGTTCATCTAGGTAGCTTTCACTTTCTTTTGTCTCAGTGCCCCTTGGGTTGCCTTAGTGAGTTGAGATTATGGATTGCATCTTGCTTCATATTTTCTCATTTTGTATTTTGTTCTTAGTAATGGCTGTTGTGTTTATCTGTTTTCTTGCAATGAAACTTGTAAAATGCTTATGGCAGATAGTATTATTACTACTATCAATATTTCCTTTGTAATTTGACTGCTGTTCAGAGATGTCTTCTGGGTATATCTGGCTTTTGTTTTTGGACTCTGTCCCAGGATTCCGCCTCTTCTGTTTACTAGAGATGAAATATTTCAGTTATTTCTGGCCTACAACTCAGTTTTTTTGGTCCTGGGATGTCATACTGTTTATGACTCCTATACAATCAGAGCTCATATTTAAAAAAATCAACTGATCACAACTACTTTGGCATACAAAAAAAGATCAATTGATCCTATTTCACTTGAAAAAATAATGCAATCAGTAACAACAATAGCATCAAATAATCAAACACAGATTGGAAAATGACAAACTGTTAGCTAAATTTTGCACCTTTAACTATAGGCACAGATTTATTCTTATATAACAAAACTTAAGGCAGATATATAGTAAATGATCCCTCAATAGAGTGATTTCACTCTCAGAGAAAATTTAAAAGGGAAAAGGGGAAAAATTGAGAAATAAAAGAAAATAAGAGTTTATTCAAAGCAAAGCTGAAGAACAAAGAAGATTGTCCAAGCCTTGGAAAATTGATGAAGAAGATAGGAGGGGAGAAAATAGCTGCTGGTAAGCACAGTGCAGGAAGCATCTCCAGTCTCTCTTCCAGGTGCCCACTTAATGGTGAAGAAGAGCTTTGTTGGTGGAATTATAGAATATACTAAAGAATATAACCTATAAGATTATATGAAAAAATTGAAGTGATTGAAATTATGACCAACCAAGGCAGTGGAAAGAGGGGCTTTGCTTTTGTGACCTTTGATGACTATGATTCTGTAGATAAGACTGTCATTCAAAAATACCACAATGTGAACTGCCACAACTATCAAGTCAGAAAATCCTGTCAAAGCAGAAGACAACTAGTGATTCATCTAGCCAAGGAGGAATGGTTTTGGAAATTTCAGTGGTGGTCATGGAGGTGGTTTTGGTGACAATGACAATTTCCATCATGGAGGATGGGTGGCTTTTGTGGCAGCTGTGGTGGGGGTGGATATGATGGCAGTGGAGATGGCTACAATGGGTTTGGTAATGATGGAAGCAATTATGGAGGTGGTGGAAACTATAATGAATTTGGCAATTACAACAGTCTGCAAATTGTGGACCTGTGAAGGGAGGAAACTTTGGAGCCAGAAGTTCTGGGCCCTATGGTAGTGGAGAACAATATTTTACCAAACCACAAAATCAAGGTGGTTAGGATGGCTCCAGGAGCAGCAGTAGCTATGGCAGTGGCAGAAGGCTTTAAACACTTCCAGGAGAGGAATCTGCTACTGCAAACCTATCAGCTGTTAGTTAAAAAAACAAACAAACAACAAAACAAGCATGTAGCTAAAAGGAAACTTCTTGTGAGGGCCAACATATATCTGAGTCACTATGCTTCATTCTCAACTGCCTGCAGTTGGTTTTAGCTGTTTTACAGCTCTGATTAGTCATTCAATTTTGTGAATGGATTTTTTTTAATAAACTGAATTTACTTAAAAAAAAAAAAAAAAGAAAAGAAAAGAAAAGAAAAACCAAGAGAAAAAACTAAACAACTAATAACCATGGTCACACTCACCAAAAAATGCAAACAAAACCAAATATGGTTCAGGCATAGGGGTGTATGCCTATAATCACAGCATTTGGAAGGCTGAGGCAGAAAGTTCACTGCAAGCTCAAAGCCAGTCCGGGCTACAAAGTGAGTTCAAAGGCAGTCTTAACTGCATGGTAAAACCATCTCAAAAAAAAAAAAAAAAAAAAAAGACCAAAGCAAGGGTAGGAGATGGGGATTTCTCTGTGATTTTAAGGCTGCAGTTATCTGCAGGGGTCTACAGTTTTGTGACAGTGCCCAATTTAAAGCATTGCTCCTCTCACTGGCTGTCTAGAGAGGTAGTCAGAGCCCAGATCTATGGTGGATAATTACAACAAGCAAGCAATAAGATTAGGGCAGGGTGCTATTCTAGGACTTTGAAAGCTATAGAAATTGAGGTCAAACCTGAACTCTGTTCTTGAGGGGAAATCCTGAGTCGTTTAATTTTTACCACTCTTAGTGTTCTTAAAGAAAACAGCTGAAATAATGACTATACGGGAAATCTACCATTCTTTCAAACAAAAATATGGATAAAGGCTGGAACCATAAACATTAATTTATAAATTTTCACATTTTTGTTAAGATTATCTACAATAATCATATCGCTTATTCGTCTCAGCTGTCGAATCCCTGATGTTTAACTTCAATTTCTCAGATTTCCTTTTATTGGAAATGTGGTAATATTTGAGTCTCTCCTTTTGGAAGTGCATCCACTTTCCCATATACTTACCAAGAGGTTAACTTACAGACTTCACCTTATACTTTCTCTTAGAAATCCTGACCAGAAAAGCTACCCTCAATGAGCCGTTGGTGTCCTTATTTTATATCTAAGCCATCTTCCCAGCCAATGAGCCTCCTTAAAAGATTAATGTAGTTTGAACTTTTATAGAGGAATATCATTTGTGCGCTGTCATATTTAGCACAAATGGTGCTTCAGTCACAGCTCAGTAATATTCCAGCATATTATTTTCAAGGTATTGAGAGTTTAAAGAATTATTGAAGGGCACACTGTACTCATTTGATAATAAGGCAGAAAGCACAGCTGTCTACATATGAGTTCAGCAAATGGAATCTCTAGATAATTTCACTGCATGTAGCAAAATAGTAGTGATAGTGACTCAGGTAAAATATCCGAATGGCCCAGTGGGATGGCTCAGTGGTCTAAAGCGCCTGCTTGGGAAAGCTTGGGCGGCTTCAGGGACCGCGGTTCGATCCCCGGCACCACAAGCTGCGCCAGCCCTGCCCTCGGCGCGGGCTGAGCCGGCCA
Organism: Myocastor coypus; assembly: GCA_004027025.1. Lineage (NCBI taxonomy): Eukaryota > Metazoa > Chordata > Mammalia > Rodentia > Myocastoridae > Myocastor > Myocastor coypus. Next base: position 5,041 of record PVJA010017420.1, on the reverse strand, counting down.
TAAAAATGAGTAAATAAATAAATAAAAGTTGTGAAACAAGAAAAAAATAAATTAAAAAATATCCGAATGGAAGAAAGAGATGAGATACACTTTTTATTATAAAACTCCAAGAATTATTGAAGAAAAACGTCTTAGGATTTGTGGGAAATACATTAAGAAATCATCTTTTTACATCTAATGTGTACCCTTGAAACTGTGGTTTATCAGCCTGGGGTAGGACCACAGCCTATTCTTGGCTGTAATTCGCCTCCAAAAGCTGCCAAGCTACACAGGAACCATGTAGGATTAGATTGTTGTAGCCACTGAAGGGGAAGAAAGGAGTCATGTCACTTAGAGGAAGACTACAACACCAGAGCCTGGATGTTGAGTGAGAAAACGCTCTTACTTTGGCAGCTTTGTGAAGAAGATAGGTGCAGTTCATTTGATTTTTGAACTGATATATATGTTTTACAGGATGAGAAGGTCATGTCATCATCAGATGTCAATGAATAGCAGCTTAAGCATCCCTGAATGTACGTTAATTAGAAAGAGACACTGCTTCCATGGAAGGTCCTTTTCATATATTTTGCTCTGCTTCCATCTCAGGTATTGGCCTTACATTCTTTACTGAATGGTCCATTCTAAGCAATTATAGCTTCTATATGTCCTGAGAAACCTTGGGGCAGAGTGATCTTCTGTTTCCACATCATGGAAAGTATCATTAATGCCATGTGTGGAAGTTATTCAAAATACACAACAGTTTCTTCTGATTATGAGAAGATATTCTCTATCAGAATTAACTTACTGTGATGTCTTGAGAATATGTAGTTATTTGTGTTAATTTTAAAAATTCAAATCCCTAACTTGCAGCATAATGACTCCATTCATATTTTCACACTGTCTTATTTACTTCTATTTCACCTCCTAGCCCTCTACTTCACCTCTCTGTCTCTGTCTCTGTCTCTGTCTCTACTGACCAAGAGAATGTCAGCTTCGTAGTAAAATGGCTCTGAAATAGCATCTCCATGTTTGTGGGTAGCATGTTACTTATTAAAGGAATGCAAAATTATTTCAGCAACATACTCGTATCTTCCAAAACTTGGGGAAAGTAGGCAAAATTACAAGTAGCACATAAAACTCTAAATTTTAGACTATATGAAAACTGTAACAAGTATGCAAATTCCAAAAAAGCAGTTCATCTGACTATTGCTGAAGTGACAATGTGCCAAACTTAAACGTATAAAATATGAGGCTTTTTACAGATTTCCTTAAGATACAGAGTTTGCATATTTTACTTAGTATCTTATTAATAAAGATGAGTTTTTTTTTTCAGGTATCTTACTCTTCTTAGATATCCTATGCTGTCTTCTGCAAACAACACATTGTTGACCTGCCTGTGTCAGTGATTAAAGGTAACCAAAAACAGCGAGTTTGAAATTCAGAATAGTGGCTCAGACATGATCTCTTCCCCACTAAACATATATGATCAGCATACACAGCACTGTGTGGGGTTGTGGACATCATTTGCAAACCGGTATGGGGAATCAGACATAAAAATCAAATTATACAGTGAGGAAAAATTTGCCCTTCACAACACAGGGCTTGAGGGCCAACTTAGTTTTATTTCTTTTTTGTTTGTTTGTTTGTTTTTTGCGAGACCAGGTTTTGAACTTACAACCTTGCGCTTGCCAGGCAAGCATATGTGCCACGGAGCTAACTCCCCAGCCCCAGTTTAATTTCTTTGTATCATAAACCAAGCAATCTCTTTTCTTAAAAGATTTTTTCTTGCTTGCTTGTTTTCATTTTATTTTATTTTATTTTATTTTATTTTATTTTATTTTATTTTATTTTATTTTGTTTTGTTTTGTTTTGTTTTATTTGTGCAGGATCTCACTATGCAGCCCAGACTGGTAGCGATCCTCCTGATTTCTGCCTCCCTCGTGCTGAGATTACAGGTGTGTGCTACTACACCCAGACTCTGCCAATCTCCTTAGTTTTTTCAGTAATTTTCAACAACAAGAAGCACTAACTGATAAACAGATCCAGAAATAAACTAATGGCATCTGTCAAACTATAAATCAAGAAATACATTATCAAAATTCAAAGTACCCATCACCAGGTCAAGGCTTTCTGACAAATGAGCAAGTGTAGTATTTACCACACCTTTTCTGAGTTCTGCCTGCAAGATGTATTTTATTAATTTTATTTTCTGTCTGTGAACAAAGCTAGATTTGAGGATTAGATTCAATTTTCTCTTTCTTTCTTGGCCCAGATGGCAGGCTGCAAGAACATAATTTCTTGTCTCTTGGTAGAACATGAGGACTGTTGTCAGCTCTTAGGATTTCAAGGAATTCAGTCAAGCGACTGTCGACACTATAGGTTTGGGAATAGCACTATCTCTTATTTGGCTTTTAATAGTTGCAACATATTTCAATATTCATAGGCTGTCCTTGGAGAAAACCGGCAGGTGCTCCCGTATGTGAGACAACATGGGCTTGTTTACAGACCATGTATCTCCAAGGAGATGGAGCTCCTGGGACTGGTGCAATAGAGTGCTGCAAACATCAGAGACCATTTGAGGAGCCGTACCATGAGATACTGCCTTGAGAGGGATTCAACTATAAGAGAATGATGACATGGGACAGAGGCAGATTAGGATAAAACTAAAATTTAGGTTGCTTGTGGAACCCTAGGGAAAGCTTTTAAAGGTCACAGACTCAATTCATCATAGGGCTAGAGAGCGTGGAAGGGTGTGATAGTAGACAAAATACTAAGATGATCCTCAAGCTTTTCTGCCTTTGTCACTACCTCCATGCATATTCTACAAAATGCTCAATATAAGAGCTGAAAGGATTCTCTCCCATACCCTATGTTAAATGGCATAGCCATGGAAACAGGCAAATGAGAGTATGAAAGCCACTCCCCTTTAAGAATAGAGATATCTGGGCCGTGGAGATAGTTCAGTGGTCTGAGTGCCTGCCTATGCAAGTGGAAGGACATGGGTTCAATTCCCCGTAATGTATGCTGTGCTGGCTCTGCCCCTAGGCAGGCTGAGCCAACCACCAAGACCAAGTGTGGTGGTGCATGCCTATAATGCCAGCACACGAGAGGCTGAAACAAGAGGATCACTATGAGTCCAAGTTGCATAGTGAGATCCTGTACCAAATATATACAAATATTTTTTAAATGCACACATCTAATAATTTTAATCCTTAGGCTACAAAAACTAACCCTTGTGCACTTTCCTCTCCTTTACAGTAATGGTCACAAATAATAAAACACCTAGACAGTGAGCCTGTTAAAAGGAAGTGAAGAGAAATACTATGTGCGTATTTTGACCTGCTATCATTTTCTCTAAATGATTGTTCAGAAAAACTAAACGAAAAAATTCTGGGATGTTAGAAAGCTGACAAATGTTTGAAACAAGATAATATGAGTGAGTAATTTCAGAAGCAATGATGCTTATCCTTAACTCCAGTGATCTAAATTTAAATACAGGTTGAAAATTCCTTACTCAAAGTGCTTGAGACTAGAAGTATTTTAGACTTTAGATTTCTTCAAACTTTTCAGTTTCTGCATATACATAATGAAATATACTGGTCATAGAACTTAAGTTTGAACAATAAGCTCTTCTTGTTTCGTATAAATTATGTATGCAAAGCCTGAAGTTAACTTTATGCAATAGTTTTATAGCAATGCATTTTGACTACAACTTGATACATGAAGTCATGTTTGAAATTTTCCGCCTATGATATCAGGTTAGATTGAATCCAAGAGCCTTTGTACTACACTACATCTCCAGTGTGTTTTCACAGTTTGAACACTTTAAGTCATTATGTTCATGGACTTGGATTGGACCTTGTAGTCTTACTGACCCTGCCTCCTAGAGTGCTTGGATTGCACATATATGCTACCACACCAGGCTCATAACACTTTTTTCCTTTTTTGTCTTTTTGAAACAGGGCCTCACCCAACAGTTCAGGCTGCTTTTGAGCTCACTTTATAGCCCAGGCTGGTCTGAAAATTGCAATTATCCTGCTGCTTCAGCCTTCCAAGTTGTAAGTATATATATATATATATATATATATATATATATATATATATATATATATGTTTAGTATATATATTAGTATATATATCATTGTCCTTCAAATCAACCTTCAATCACATGACCCCAAAGCCAAAAGTTTAGTTATAACTGGAGTTGTTTTACAAGTTACTTATATGTTGACTCTAAGAACTACATTTGAAAAACTGTAAATTAGATAAGCATTCAAAAAAAAATACTGGATCATCTGCCAATATTTTTAAAATATAGAAATATTTGTTTTCAAACAGCTATCTCTTGACTTAATGTACATGCATAGGCATTTAGAGAAATACTTCACTGGGTTTCTCCACATTATACTAATGCCACAGAGAGCACTTATATAACCATAAATGTTGTAGCTTACCACTCATTGAGGTTGGATTGTAGAACTTGTTACCTCTGGGCTACAAACCTGTATACTATATTACAACCCTAAACATTGTAGGCAATTGTGATACAATGGTAACCTTTTGTGTATCTGAATGTATAATGGTTGTAGTGGCAGTAGGCAGTAAGAACTTTTCCACCCCACTGTAATTTCATAGGCATCACTGTTGGCAGAAGCATAGTTGTATGCTCATGACAAATGTTCTATTATTTTTATTTTACACTTGTTCCTGAGTGAGATTCAGCTTTCAGTTTCATTATAAAATTTCTTAGTTTGCCTCTGCTCCTTAATACTGGCATTTACTCCTACAAGGTTTTAAGGACTGTTTCCTTGATCATACTACAACAATGTATAAGTCATTTTTCACTACACCCTGACAAAATTAGAGTCTCCTAGGAATTAATAAGATGAAGTATTTTGAGGGAAGGACATTCTGTGTAGACAGTCTTCAATTTGTCACATGGGAATGAGCAGAATTGTGGGACCTTGCAATGACACAATGAATCTCAAGCACACAACACCGTGTGGAACAACAAATGTGGAATTGGTAAGTGCTGCATTTTAGTTCAAACATTGACTTCTGT
>PVJA010017419.1:28352-41750 GCA_004027025.1 Myocastor coypus | reverse complement strand
AATGGAAAATTCTCAAAATGAATAATCCTAAATTTTCTTTGTTTTTTATTTATTTTTTATTCATTTATTTTTGTGGGACTAGGGTTCGAGCTCATGACCTTGCACTTGCTAGGCAGCACTTGTGCCACAGAGCTATCTCCCCAGCCCCTTTTGTTTTCTAATCTTTTTAAAATTCCTTTATTTCATAGTGATATCTGTGCACCTATGTTTATAGCAGCACAATAGCTAAATCCTGGAAACAACCAAAATGCCCATCATCTGAAGAATGGTTGAAAAAGATATGGTATTTTCATAAAATGGAATATTACTCAGCTATAAGGAATGATAAACTAGAAGACTTCATATATAAATGGATGTATTTTGAATGTATACCCATAAGTGAAATAAACCAGACCTACAAATGCAAATATTGTATAGTCTCCCTAGTGTAAGGACTCAAAAGAAGAAATAAATAAATTTTGGGTGGTACCAGGAATCAATCTCAGGACCTTGCTTGCATTTTCTGCATTCTCAACCCCTCTAATTTTTGTTTTAGAACAGTGACTTAAATACAAAATTCATTTGGAAGAGTTAAAAAAAATGTTTATTGAAAATGTTAATGTTTAATTGTTTGATCAGTCTTACATACCTATGTCTGTTGATCTATACTGATTTGATGATGAAAATATGTAATGTAACCATTGTTAAATTTTTCTTGTTTTGAAATTCTGTACTATATATACTCTTATCTGTTACTGTTTTCTTTTCTATTTTTATTTCTGCTATTATTTACTCTTAAAAAAATGCCTTGGTTAATTTAAAAATAAATAAATAAATGAATAATTCCTTTATTTATCTGGTTCAGAGTCTCACTATGCAGCTTGGACTCATAGTCTCAGCTTCCCTAGCACTGGGATTATAGGTCTGGTTTGAGTGGCTAGCACCATGTGCCTGGGGTTCCTGGGCCAGCACTGCATGAGGTATCCAGGATTAAACCCCGGTCTTTGTGCTTGCCAGATAGGTGCTGAGATTGCTATCTCCCTAGCCTAATCCTAAGTTCTAAATTGCACGCCCTTCTGAACAGTAGGTGACTACTCTGTCTAATGCTGCCTGGCCAGGGACCAGCCACTCTGTGTAGCATATATGTGGGGTTGGATACTCAGTCCACTGTCGTGGTGTCACTGTGCTCACATAGGGCCAGGTACTGGTGGTAGCTGAGGCGTCCCTAGGGGTCTGAGGGAGACCCCTGAAAGGAGTCTACTGTCCTCTGCACAAGTGTAACTCTCATGGGAACTCTTCACCAGAACTAGCTTGCTTTGATAACTGCATAAACCTTTTGCTTTTCTAATTAGATTTTAAGTTTCTTGCTGATAGGTGTACTGTGTAGCAGATTTTTATTCCCACATTATTAGAATAGTGCCTTAATGTTCACCAAAAACTTGTTACACTAAATAGAAACATGTGGAATGTGAAAGGTACTTACAACAAAATATTTCATTTCTCATTTCTTAGCAAACATAAAAATGTTTAAATATGAAAGAGATCATAAGCTTTGTTTTTTTGATACAGGGTTTCACTGTGCAGTTCCAACTCATAGTGAACCTCCTGTCTCAGCCTCCCTAGTACTGGGATTATAGGCATGTGCCACCATGTCTGAGTCCCTGGCTGGTATGGTAAACGTGGGATTGCAGGGCCAGCAAGGCATGCAGTACTGGGGGTTGAAGTCAGGACCCTGTGCTTGCCAGGCAGGCACTTAGGCCACTAAGCTATCTCCCCAGCCCAAGGCTATTTTATTATGAAACTACTTTTAATTATTTGGATGAGTCTTCATGAGAGTGTTCCAGTTATTTCCATACCAGCTAAATTATCAGAAATTAACCAAAGAACTGATGTACAGCTTCACCTCTTACAGCCTTTGGTGTTTTATTTGTCAAAGCATGGGATGAACTCTGCTTAGAAGCTGATTTCTTATCAAAACTAAGAAGTGAGCTGTGGTGTTATCAAAGAGCAGTATGGCTGGCTGGAAGCTAAGTGCAGGAAGAGAAGTGTGTGCAGCTTTATAGGTTAAGTGGATCTGAAAGCACAGCTCAGAGGACAGAGATCTGACTGAGCCTCACATTTATGGAGATCCTCTTGCCTCAGCCTCGAGTGCTGAGATTATAGGTGTGCACCACCACATCCTGCTATACTGTTTTTTTTTTTAAAGAATAAAAATCAATTACAGGGAATTCTAACTTCTCCTCATGCTGTTTCAACAGAATGTATCAGTGTGAACTTTTAAGAGCCAAACATGGATAATTTCCAGACATATCCATTACTATGATGCTTTCTGCACTGTCCCCTGTGTGCTGGGCAGGGTCAGCAAAAGCTGTTGCCAGTGGAAGGAGTGGGTGGGCCCTGGAGCCACACTGCAGGGAGCTCACCTCCGTCTCCTGCAGGCGGTGTCCAATGAGGCTGAGGGACTCTCCCAGCAGCTGAAGGTGTGCGGCCACGTCAATGGGCTCTGTCTCAGGAGCTCTGGCTGGTGATGCAGGTAACAGTACTGTGGTGGGCGGTGACTTCTTTTGGGGGGAAAGGACTCCTGCAGAGGGAGCTGAGAAGAATGGAGGAGTGGAAGAGAAGTGAAACTCACCTGCTGGCTTCAGTACTGCAGAAATGCTGCTACCGATTCTCCCTCCTTCTCAAGTATACTAAGCACCAGCAAAACTATGGCCTGTCTGTGTGGCCTATGAGCCAAGTAGCTCTACATTGTTAGAGGGTGGTGGGGAGACAGGAACCTGGGATAGAGCACAAGTATGGTACACAGGCCTGCCTCATCACCTCCAGGGTCTTTACAGGAAGTCTGCTGACCCTTATTTACAGTTTTTAAATCTGAACACCCTTTTTGCTGCCTGTAACATTCAATAACTATGTGTGGGGTCTGACGTCAACTTCCCAATTTTCTAGCAAGGCAGCAAACTTCACAGAGCTCCGAGGGAAGACAGTGAGCAGAGGAAGGGAACTGTTTGCTACCTCTGACTTTGGTGGAGCCTTCTGAGCCAGACGCTTTTCTTTTCACAGTTGTAGCTTCTGCTTTGTTCTGTTTATGCTGCAGGTACTGAGCTTTCTGCTTCCAAATCTACAATCAGATCATTGTGAAAATTAAGAGATAAAACATAAAATGGGAGGTATTCATGGTAGTGCCAGGTGAAGAGTAGAGGGGGCAGAGGTTGATGCTTTTAGGCTGAGGCTCCTGGATGGCTCTGGCCTGCTATTCCACTGATACTTAAGCCTGGAAAATTGAACATTCCTCCTGCTAATGGTTGACCTCAGCACTAATGGGTCCCATGGTAGATGAGACCCAAGCCATAGAAAACGCCTGGCCACTGTCCAGATACAGAGTGAATGCACGATTCTGGCATGATCCTAGGCAAAAGGTCCACTACGTGGCCATGGGCAAGAAGAACAGTGACTTCAGCCTTGCTGGCTCTGAGGCCCTACAGTAAAAACTGTGGTGTGTGCCCTCCTTTACCACTTCTTTCACTGCCCAGGTCAGGTCTGCTTTTGGCCTATTATAAAGTGTTCGGAAAAATGAGCCCAAGCTAGAGAAGTCAGCCTCTCTCCAGTCGAACCTTTACTGCGGCAGCCAGCATGGGCACCACCAGCACCTGCCGCTTGGCACTTTCTGTGCTATTCTTACCACTATGTGACTCTGTAGGGAATCACGCACTTATAGGCAAGCTGTGAAAGACGTGCTTGCAGCAGGGTACACTCACCAGTTTGTCCTTCTCTGGAAGCTGTTTCCATACCTCAGCCAGCTTTTTACTCAGTTCCCCAAAATCTGGCAGAAAGAGTAAAAAAAAAAAAAAAAAAAAAAAAAAAAAAAAAAAAAAAAAAAAAAAAAAAAAAAAAAAAAAAAAAAAAAAAAAAAAAAAAAAAATCAAACAACATATTATGTAACAAAATAGAAGACAGGAGCAAAACTGGAAAATATTTTTTGGATAGTCTCACCATATAGTCCAGGCTGAGCTTGAAATAGTGATCCTCCTGCCTCAGCCTCCCATGTGCTGGGATGATAGGCATGTACCACCAACCCCAGTGGAAAGGCTCTCGAAGATCAAGTTGAAAGGTTAAAGGGGCAGCCAGATAGCTCAGTGGACTAAGCACCTGCTTTGGCAAGTGTGGGGACCAGGCTTTAATCCCTGGTCTGCGAATGAATCCAGGCATGGTGGCACGGGCCTATAAATCCCAGTGCTAGGGAGGCTGAAAACAGGAGGATCACTACGAGTCTCAGCTGTGTACTGAGATCTTGTACCAAATAAATAAATGGAAAAAAAAAAAAAAAAAGAAAGGTTGGGAAACTCTTTAAGAAAGCCAAACCAGACCCTCATCACTGTCCTAATATTTCTATCAGAAAAGGATGTTGCGGAGGTGGTAAGAAGGCTCCAACCTCCACACCCTATTTCAGGACTTCTCCTGAGGCATCTCTTCATGGGTTTTCACTACCACTTCATAATGCAAGGCCTCCAAGCCAGGTCAAAGACTATGTTCTCCATAGAATTTTTTTGGTCCTTGGGATCAAATTTGGGGCCAAACTTGGGACGTGGCACTTGCCTGGGAGGCTCTTATGCTGCTGATAAAGATGCATGCTGCTGAGCCCACTACATAGAATTTAATAAATGATATTAAGCTGAATGGTCAGAGTTAAAGAACTTTCCTATAGCAGCCAAGAAGCAGCCCCCAGGGTGTGATGGTACCCTTCTATATGTACAGAAAGTTGCAACCCCAATTCTTTTCCTCCTTTCTCTTTGGCTTTTTTTTCCTTTTTTTCAGAACTGGGGATTGAACTCAGGTCCTTGCACTTGCCAGGCAAGTGCTTATTCTACTGAGCTGGAACTCCTAGTCCCTCTCTTTGGTTTTTGAGACTGGGACTCACTACAGAGTTCAAGCTGGCTTTAAGCTCACAATGTAGCCCAGATTGGCTCCAAGCTCACTGCAATCCTCCTGCCTTGGCTGCTTGAGTGCTAGGATTACAGTTGTGTGACACCACACCTGACTGTCTTGTGCTTTAGAGTGCCCTGGGCATGTATCATAGCAGCCTCACAGAGGGCCAGAGCAGGCAAGTGAAATACACATAGCCCAAGGGACTGGCCCAGGTTTGCAGAGAGTGTTTCCTGACCTCCCCAGACTGCAGAGAAAGCATGAATAGTACTATATGGGCCACTGGGGCTAACCACACCCAAGGGCAGTTTGAGTGAAAGCCCATGCCAGAACCCTGGAAACACACACACACACACACACACACACACACACTAATATGTGCAGTATGCTTCACAATATTTAATTTTTACAGCTTCCCATTTTTTTTCAGTTTAACACATTCACAAGAGCACTGGTACCACCAGTGGCGCATGCAAGACTGTCCCAGAGTGGCTTGTATCGATGGGATGGCCATGCACAGACTGCTGGCAGGAACAAGCTGAGAGGCATGAATGGGATCAGTGAGAGAGGTGAGTGAAGACAGCTCGAGAGACAGGGATGTGACCTGTATTTCAGCGCGGAAGTCAGCCGTGCTGACTCCAGACACAAGGGAGGAGAGCTGGAGGCCGGGGCACTCTTACCTATCCCCGGGTGCTCAGCCACGATGCTCACACGGTACTCCTTACAGAACACCTGGTAGGCTGACATATTCTTCTTTTTTGGCTAGTGCCACAGAGAACACAGAACAAGGCAAGAGTTGATCAGAATCCAAGTTTAGTGATGCTGAACATGCATTGACAAAACAGAGAAGATATTGTACTTTTTCATTCACAAAAGGTACCACTACTTAACAGCTTTCTGAGATAGGCGAACTTCTTAGCCATGGTACTTATCTCTCCCGAGCTTTATGTTTACAAGCTATCATTAGGGTTCCCAGATTGCTGCAGCTGTGCACTTAATTATTTGGGAGGCCTTCATTCTGCCTATAGCACTTCTATGTGAGAGTTTCTTTTCTAATTAAGTGCTTCTTTGAAAATCAGAACCATACCATTTCCTTTTAAACTTTAGGGCCAGAAATCCAAGAGTGAGGTCTGCACCACTTTTGTTTCTCTGGTACTGAATTCTCATCTTTTGTTCTGTCTTGTTGAGACTGGGTCTTCCCCCTCCTGTACAGATAGTGGAGCTCAGGCTGGCCTTGAACGCACAGTGATCCTCCTGCCCATCATGCTCAGCTCTGATTTCTAATCTAAAGTTTACCTGACCCTACTTTCACCACATTTGTGGCTTAGCATTACTTTACTATCACACTTTTGCAGCTCACATGAGGACAGCTACATGAGGCCACTTCACACATCTGCTCTTCACTGTAATCACAGCAATAGCAGAGGGTGGGCAGGTTTTGAGAAACAAAATTCTCCCTTTTAAAGCCATTTCAATAAGAAATACATAAATAAGACTATATGGCATGTATTTTACTTCACAGCTTCCCACAGATGGAGGAGGAAAATGTATGGGTTCCTATCAGGAAGGCAAATTAGTTACCTAGCCAAATCTTTTTCTTTTTCTTTTTCTTTTTTTTTTTGTGGGACCAGGATTTGAACTCATGACCTTGTACTTGCCAGTCAGGCACTTGTGCCACAGAGCTACCTCCCCAGCCCCTACCTGGCCAAATCTCTTATTTATTTATTTTTTGGTGTTATCAGGGATTAAACTCAGGACCTTGAGCTTGACCAGGTAAGCACTTATTCCACTGAACTATCTCACCAGCCCAAATCTTTTAACTTCAGGATAAGAAAAAGTAAACTCTGAGATATTTCTGTTGTGGCCTGCTGTCACACTAGGGCAACCACAACCCAGGCACCTGGACTCCCAGGGCTACATCTTGTGGACCAGAAAGAAAACACATGGCTTCCTCCCAGTTACTGTTTCTATTAGTTGCCACATACTTCTTATTCTCTGGTAATGGGGTTGGAACCCAGGGCCTTCACACCAAACTACAAAACATGACAATGTGTCCTCATGCACCTAGATCTGGGCCCATGAGACTCTGGCTCTGCCCCAAAGTCAAACAAAATAGCCATGAAAGGTCAATGTTGGGGCCAGTGAGATGGCTCAGTGGTCTAAAGGACCTGCTGAGGCAAGCTTAGGCAACCGCAGGGACTGCAGTTCAATCCCCGGCACCACATGCTGTGCCAGCCCCACCCCTAGGACAGGCTGAGCTGGCCATAATATTAAAAAAGAAAAGAAAAAGGTCAGTGTTTTGAATCCATCCAGGACACTGAGGCAACCACAACAGTGCAACTAAAGATAAAGACCCTCAGGAGAGAGAACTCCAGGGCTGCAGACAGATAAGACAGACAGACAGACAGACAGACAGACATTACAAGAGTGATGGGATAAGTGTGTTTACAGTGAAGGTGGGTGGTGGGAGGGGGCTGGGAAGATAGCTCAGTAGAGTAAGTACCTGCCTGGCAAGTACAAGGTCCTGAGTGCAAGGGTCCTGTCCTGAGTTCAATCCCTAGTACCACCAAAAAAAAAAAAGAGGCACACAGTGAAGGGGAGGATTCTGAGAGGGATTAATGGGTGAGATGAGACTTCCACTGTGAAAGGATTTTAACATTCACTATGTTTTTGTTCAAGGTTGGACAGCACTGTTTGTCAGAGCTGCCTTCACCTGGATGTGCTCAGGGTCACCCGTCCCTACATGCTCCCAGGGAGTAGACACCATCAGAGTCTGAGTGGGTGAGTGGAAGGGTACTTGTGTGTCAAATTGCACATGAGACATGTGCAACTCATTTGGCTGTATCCTACAACTTGCAAGGAAGGAGTCTAACAATATTCCCTCAGGTGCACTGCTGCAGGCTGATCTTCCCACTTTCAAGGCAGCCCATAGCTGTGCTGCAGTTAAAGCTCCTTGGCAGTATCAGGGCAAGTGCAGCTCTTGGCCAGCATGCTACTCCAAGTCCATCTAGTGTGCACAGGGGCTCCTCCTGCAGCTCTTGTGAAGGACTTTACTCAGTTAAGACAGAAAACGGCCGGCATTTATTGAACAAGAGCACAGGGAGGTGGAATAGCACACAGTTACAGCATGAGTTTGAGGTCCAGGCACAGACCGTGGAAATCATGAAATTGAGGGTTTGCGGCTACATTGCGTCCTAGGTACTTTATATGCCAACTTTTGATCTGAACAAAACATATACGAAGGGATAACATCTCTGATATATGATAGTATCTGATGGTAAAAAAAGAAAAGCAGTAGTTAGAAAGACTTCAAAGGCAACAGAAAGAAGTGACTTATTAAAAGTAGCTCTCCATTGTTGGTACACTACTATGTGGGTCAGTGTGGAGACTCCCCAAAAAGCTAGGATCGAAGGTCCCACTCAGCCCAGCTATTCTCCGCCTAGGCATTTTTCCAGAACTGAAAGCATCACACCACAGTCATATATGTGCACCCATAATCGCAGCAGCACAGTTTGTAATAGCTAAATCTCAGAAACAACCCAGATGCCAATCAACTGAGGGATAAAAAAGATGTGATGTTTTTATACAATGGAGCATTACTCAGCTATGAAAAAAGATAAACTTGAAGCTTATACAGGTAAATGGATGTAACTAGAGACCCTAGTCATAACTGAAATAGAAATAAGTCAGACCCACATGGGTCAACATCAGATTGTCTTCCTAATGTAAGAACCTGAAAGAGTAAATAGGATCTGAAAAGTACAATGGATACTGTGAAAGGGAAAGAACTGTTCCAAGGGAAGGAATAGCAGGGATGTGGGAAAGGGAAAAGAAAGAAGGGAAGAGGAAATACGTGTGCATATACACAAGACAGCTGGGATTATGACTGTATGGTTGAGTTCCGCTGGTCTATTGAAAGGAACACTCAATGCTTAATTTTTTTCTTTTTTCTCTTTCTTTCTTTCTTTTCTTTTTTTTTTTTTTGTCTTTCTGAGACAGGGTCTCGCTATGCAGTTTAGGCTGGCCTTGAGATCACTTTTGTAGCCCAGGCTGGTCTCAAACTCACATTGATCCTCTTGCCTCAGCTTCCCAAGTGCTAGGATTACAAGCATACGCCACCACACTCGGCTTAAATTTTTTTTTTAAAAATTTTTTGTACAATTTTGCATGCTTATATCTGGTAATCTGAACAACTACTTTGAAAACAACAACATGCAATATAAAAACCATTACTGAATTTCTATTATCTTTTTTTTTTTTGAGGGACCAGGGTTCGAACTCATAACCTTGCACTTATGAAGCTGGCACTTGTGCCACAGAGCTATTTCTCCGGCCCCACTATCATCTTGTTTAGTGAAATTCTGTATAGTTTTTAATTATTATTATTATTTATTCTTTCTTTTCTTAAGTACCCTTCCACTCACCCACTCAGACCCAGATGGAGTCTACTCCCTGGGAGCATGTAGGGACAGGTGACCCTGAGCACATGGCCAAGCATGGGGCCAAGTGAAGGCAGCTATGACAAACAGTGCTGTCACAGGAGTGGCCCTGGGAGCCTGGGAAGGCATCATCTCAACTACTGGGGTGGGATCAAGGAGCCACTGGGTAAGGGTGAAGGAAGGACCTGGGGCTGGTGGAGGCGAGCAGCAGGAAGGTACTGGACCAAGTGGATGGCAGGTGGTGCTGAGGACGGAGTGGAGCACAGGCTGCCCAGGGAGAGGCCATACTGCAAGGCCTGAGAAAGGGGCCAGCTAGGAAGAGCAAGGGTAGGAGATGGGCAGGGGGACAGAAGCTGAAAAGCTCAGACAGGACAGCTGGGCATGGTGGCTCACGTCTGTAATCCCAGCACTTGGGAGGCTGAGGCAGGAGGATCGTTGTGAGTTCGAGACCAGCCTGGGCTACAAAAGTGAGCTCAAAGCCAGCCTGAACTGCACAGTGAGACCCTGTCTCAAAAAAAAAAAAAAAAAAAAAAAAAAAAAAAAAAAAAAAAAAAAAGCTCAGGCAGGACAGGGGAGTAGTGGGACTGAGCTGAGAAATGTGGTAAGCATGGAGGGCCTGTGCTTCAGGCCGAGGTTTCCAACCACACTCATCACTAGTTCCACAAACAGCTTCATTTGCCTAAGCTTTAGTTTTTCTCTTAGTAAGAAGCGAACAGCACCATTTAACTCAACAGTGGGAGTCTATCAGATAGTGTCTGCTCTACTCTGGGTTGGACACGGCTGAAACTGAGACAGGTCTTAACAAACAGAACAAGAGGTCATTGGTGCTACTCTGTGGTGGGCACAAAGGGGCACCCAGTATTCTATTGTGCCCTCTGTTTATGTACAGGCAAGACGGGCAAATAAGAGGGCTCCAGCCCCAATATTATGCCATATAGTGGGGCAGAGGGTATATTGCAGATGTGACTAGTATACAGTGAGCATATTCTGAATTAAATGAAAAGGGTATCGTCTTGATGAGGTCTGACCTTACCAGGAAGGCTGCTGAAAGAGATGAAGCTAAGTGCCTGTAGAGAGCACCAGGCTGACTCTGAAGTTCCCATACAGAGGTAAAGGGCCCAGGACAGCTGCAGGCATCGAAGAAGAACCTTGCTGAGACTGACACCATCTGGCTCAGAGCACACTGAAGAGCTATGGTCACCAAGGTGGTGCACGGCAGGTGAAGAGCAGACACACTGCCAGGGCAGCACAGCCCACAGACAGACATAGAGACAGCTTGCTGTGCTCAGGGCACAGGCCGAGCAGTGGAGAACAGACCAGGGCATGTTAACAAATGCTGCTGGACAGCTGACACGCATGGTTCTTCCTGACCCTCCCCTCAAAAAAAAAAAAAAAAAAAAAAAAAAGGAAAGAAGGAAAGAATTTAGACATCCTCTACTTTTTTTTTGTCTTTTTGAGACAGGTTCTCGCTATGCAGTTCAGGCTGGCCTTGAGCTCACTTCCGTAGCCCAGGCTGGTCTCGAACTCGCACCGATCCTCCTGCCTCAGCCTCCCGAATGCTGGGATTACAGGCGTGCACCACCATGCCTGGCTGACATCCTCTACTTTGCATCCTCTACAAAAGTGAACTCAAACTGAAGCACAGACTTAAATGTAAAATGCAAACCTAAAACTCCTGGAAGAGAATCCAGATGACCTTGGGTGATGCTTTTTTATTTTATTTTATTTTATTTTTTTATTTTTCTACACAGGGTCTTGCTATGTAGCTCAGACTAGCTTTAAACTCCCAGCAATCCTTCCTCAGCCTCCTGAATGCTGGGATTAGAAATGCACACCACACCTGCCTTGGTAACACTTTCTTTTAGGTACAACACCAAAGGTATGAGCCATGACAGAAAGGATAAATCATCTGGACTTTAAGATTGAAAACTTCTGCTCTGGGAAAGACATGGTGAAGACAACAAAAAGAAAATCTGCAGACTGAGAAAAGATATTTGCAGAAGGCATTCTGATAAAGCACCATTATCTAAAATATCAAAGAACTCTTAAAACTCAACAGTAAGGGGGCCCTGAGGGTTAGCTCAGTTGTTTATAAATATCTGCTTAGGTAAATGCAGTCAGGCACAGAAGCATCCTTCAGGCAGGCTGAGCCAGCGCAAAACAAAACACTCAACAGTAAGAAGACAACATGATTAAATGCTGAAATGAAGACTGAAGAGACCCCTCACCAAGAGACAGATGTTGAACACACAGGAGAAGACCCTCCATTTTCACGTTCCCAGCAAAATGCAAACTCAAGCAACGAGTCCCTTCACATCCCAGCATGGCCAGAATGCAGAGCCTTGGCCATACTGTGCCCTGGAAGACTGGGTACAACTGGTCACTTATTCCTCCAGGCTGCCATGCTGCAGGACTGACCTGTGGGACAGCTCAGGTTTCTTTGAAAGTCTGCCATGCTCCTGGCTGTGACCCAAAGAAGTGACAATGGAACTCACACAAGCACCCTGAGTGTCTGCAGGGGTTTTCTCAACCACTGCCAATACCTACTCTAAAGAAGTCAAATCTTATAGTCTCCTGAAAAAAAAAAAAAAAAAAAAAATTCAGATGAAACAGAAACCAAGTTTAAGCTAGAATTAAGAAGAAAACCAAATCCAAGAGATAAACAGCAGCCTCTGGCCTTGAACTTGAAGAATGGCTTCCACAAAAGTCTCTGCTGGGGGCTGCACCTGTCAACCACTCCATCCCAGAAGCCACACCTTGCAGTGATGGACAGAGGACCACTTATAAATTACTCTCTAAGAAGTTTCTGTGTGGATTTCTCCATGTGAAGTTCACTACCAAAGTATTCTCACATTTGTGGGTAATGTAATTAAAAAGGTCACAGCTCTGCAATATGCCATGCTGACATCATGGGCTGGAGGGGAGCCTGTGCCTGCTGCCCAGGTCCTGCTGATCTTCATGCGCTGTTTCCCAAGGCATCTCCAAGGCGATAGCCTACTCCTGCATGCAGTGCACGAGCTGACCTCAACCAACCTGTGGTATGGGCTTAAGGAACAGCTCTCAGACCAGTGTTCAGGCAAACAGACAAAAGATGGGTGCCATCTGTCCAAACAAAACCTCTCTCCAGACTCCAAGTCTTATGTAAGAAAACACCATGTCCATGAGTCATGGCAGAATGCAGATTGTGCTTTAATCAATATCACTATTTTGAAAATATGAATCTACTTCGTTATTAGCAGCAAATACCTGCAGAAAACCTACCCATTAAATATGACCCTGGACCAAGTTTTGCAACCAGGATCTCCACTGAAACGTTCCATGAAATATGCTACAATATCAGGCCATTTTAAAAAGTAACTTCACAGCCACATGTGGTAGTACATACCTAATAATCACACCACTGCAGGCAGCTGAGGCAGAAAGAATGCTTGCTAGAGCTCAGCTTGGGCAATTTAGCAGCTTAGTGAGATCCTGACTCAAAAAGTACAGAATACACACAAACATGAATGGATGGATGGGCTGGGAATATAGTGCAACATGATGACCCTGGGTTCCTTAGCCCACAGTACCACACACACACACACACACACACGCACGCACGCACGCACGCACGCACGCACGCACGCACGCACACATGCAAACAAAGAAAACAACAACAAATACCAATCTCCTCTCCAACAATGCCAACCCTAGCAAACCAAAGGCAAATTCTTATCTTCATAAAAAGGTATGGTTTTTATAGTTTTTGCGGTACCGGGGAGTTTTTATAGTTTCTGGCTTTTTTTTTTTTTTTTGCGGCCAACTCAGCCCACCCTGGGAGTGGGGCTGCATGGCATGTGGTCCCTATGCTTTGCCTAACCAGGTGCTTTAGACAAGTGAGGTATCTCACCAGCCCCTAAAAGTATGGTTTTTGGAACAGGGGACTCTGAGAATCTGATGAAAATTCCTCTTCATAACTAGTTCAAAATCTAATTCAGTGCCGGGCATGGTGGCACACGCCTATAATCCCAGCACTTGGGAGGCTGAGGCAGGAGGATCAGTGTGAGTTCGAGACCAGCCT